>JAQOWZ010000160.1:0-235697 GCA_035578165.1 Stenolophus ochropezus
TTATGGATAATATTTTACGCGGATTGACACATAAAATTTGTTTACTTTACCTGGACGATATAATAATATTCAGTACCAGCCTACAAGAACACATTACCAATTTAAAGCTAGTTTTCGATAGACTCAGACAATCAAATTTCAAAATACAACTGGACAAATCGGAATTTCTAAAGAAAGAAGTCGCCTACCTTGGGCACATCGTAACTCCCGAAGGCGTTCGCCCTAACCCCGACAAAATAGTTGCTATTCAAAATTATCCCATTCCTAAAACCGTTAAACAAATCAAAGGATTTTTAGGCCTTCTCGGTTACTATAGAAAATTCATAAATAACTTTGCAAAATTGACAAAACCATTGACTAGACGTTTAAAAAAGGACGCAACTATAGACATTAATGACCCCGAATACATACAATGTTTTAACACATGTAAAAATTTGTTAATTAATCAACCAATCTTACAATATCCGGATTTCAATAAAACTTTTATTCTGACATGTGATGCGAGCAACGTCGCTATCGGAGCCGTCTTATCTCAAGGTGATGTAGGTAACGACCTCCCGGTTGCTTACGCAAGCAGGACACTGAACGACTCGGAGACAAAATATGCCGCAATTGAAAAAGAACTTTTGGCAATTGTTTGGGCCACACAATATTTCCGTCCTTATCTTTTCGGCCGTCCATTCGAAATTTATACAGATCATAAACCGCTCCAATGGCTACTGTCAATGAAACAATGTAGTGACAAAATTAATAGATGGAGAGTCAAATTACAGGAATTTGATTACACAATTATTTATAAGAAAGGAAAATTAAACACTAATACGGACGCACTCATCCGCATTCCTCCTATAACAAATGAAAAAATTCAAAATTCACCAAACCAATCAGATTTACAAGACCCTTTAACCCAATACCAACAATACTTGACATCAAAACTGACCGACATGCCGACACACAATAATATAATAGAAGTCGAAGGAAACTTATTTGACGCTACTCTAACTGAAAGCCTAGCCCACTGTATTAGTAAAGATTTACACATGGGAAAAGGAATCGCTAAACAATTTAAAGATACATTTGGAAACGTAGACAAATTAAAATCATAAAACCCTCAACTTTATTCCCTAGTATATTTGAAAACCAAATTCAGATACATAATTTATTTAATTACTAAAGAACACTACTACAACGAACCCACAAATCAAGACATATTTTATACACTCCTTAATCTAAAATCTTTTTGCATAGAAAATCATATAAAAAACCTTAGTATACCCAAAATTGGATGTGGACGAGATAATAAATTGGACAGATACTAAAACAATGCTACAATATCTTTTTAGCAACACTGACGTACTTATCACAGTCTTCAAACTGCCAGAGTTGCAAAAATTCGACCTTAATGTAAATGAATCCGATAACACACAATCTTTTATTAAGTACATGGAACATCTTAATGAACAATACATAAAAAAGAAAGACGAACAAATTGACAATCAATCTCTAATCGTAGAAGTCGGTGACCAAATAAATAATGACGAGGAAACAAACAGCGAAAGCAATGCCACCATCCATTCTAGTAAAGAGAACCCGATAATAGGTATTCCAATAGTAGAATGCCCGGTCAACTACGGCAAAAATCAAATTATCATTTCAGAAACAGACCATAGTCCAAAAACGCTCACTATATTAAAATTACACGATAATACCAAACAAAGATTTCTGATAGAACTATCGAAAAACAATTTCGTAAAAGACGCTATCGAATTCCTCAAGGAATATATAGTCCCAAAAATTAAATACCATATATATTTTGAAAACGATATGTACGAAAAATTCACTTTAGTATTACAAAATTATTTTAAAAACTCTGAAATTAATTTTATTAAATGCACACAATTTTTGACTGATGTAACAGAAGATAACGAAAAATTAGAAATAATCCAAAACTACCACGAGGGCAAAACTAACCACCGCGGCGCAGATGACACAGAGGCGCGCATTAAAAGAAATTATTATTGGCCTAAATTACGTCAATCTGTACAAACTTTTATTAACTCATGTGAGATATGTCAAATAACAAAGTACGATAGGAGACCACTCAAACTAAAACTAAACATAACACCCACCGCTTCTAAACCTTTCGAGATGCTCCATATTGACAGCATAACATTAGAAAAAGTCAAGTTCTTAACAATCATTGATTCATTTTCAAAATATGCACAGGCATATAAATTAGAATCTGGTCAAGGCATTGAGATTGTAAATAAATTAGTCAAATATTTCACACACCACGGCATACCCGAGCAAATAATATCAGATAATGGTTTAGAATTTAAAAATTCGGTTGTCACAGAATTACTAACTCTGCACAAAATCCAAATTCATTTTATAAGTTCACAACACCCTGAATCAAACGGAATCATCGAACGTTTCCACTCTACATTAATAGAACACATTAGGCTTTTTAATAACCAGGAAATTTACAATACGGAACCGATCGAAACTAAAGTAAATTACGCTCTTTTGGCCTACAATAATACAATACACTCAGTAACAAAATTAAAACCATCTAAAATTATATCCGGTCACATTGACACAAAGTCCCCTTTTAACATAAACATAGACCAACAGTTAGTAAATAATTATATTCAGAATCACAAGAACAAAACTAAATTACTATATGAATCAATAAGAAATAAAATAAATCAAAATAAAGAAAAAAATATTGACAAAATAAACGAAAGCAGAGAAGAACTACCAAAAATCCCCAGTCAAGTACATGTGAAAAATAGGCAAAAACAATCCAAAACAAATACAAACAAGAGACTATCCAGACAGTTAACAAAAATTTAAAAACCGCTAAAATAACACCCACACACGGTAATACTGTACAAAAAATACACTTAGCAAAAGTTAAACGACCTAGGAAGAAAACTTACAAATTTAAAATTCTTCTAGGTTCCTCGCGATCAGCAATGGATCAGTCATCCAAAACAACCGAAAATTTGGGAATACTCCCAATCAAATTAGGATCCGCAAAACTCGAAAAATCATCCCATACATTTGTCCATTACTATAACCTAGATCCCCTCTTCCAGCAATACAATAACCTGAATGACGAATACGAAAAACTAAAAATTATTATTTCTAGTAATTCCCATCATGTCAACGATTCTCAAAATTATGTGAAAATAATAAATTTCATAAGAAACAATATTGACAATAAAATAACGAACATTGGAGTTCATTCAACCGCCTTAGTAAAAAGATCTAAAAGAGGCCTTATCAATGGATTGGGAACTGTTTTCAAATTCATTTCCGGAAATTTAGATGCCGAAGATGACCAACGCTACAACGAAATTCTAACAGACCTTGCACAAAATCAACATGTATTAGAAAACCAACTACAACGGTCTTATACAATAAATAACCAAATTATAAACAGATTTAATAGTACTCTACAAGACCTACAACATAATGAAAATATTCTAAAATCAACATTAATCCAACTTTTAGAAATCGTTAATAAATACATCACTGAAGATTTCACCTTCACCAAAGATATTTTCGATCAATTAATTTTCCTCTACAACCCCATTTTAAGCATTTTGCAAGATGTAGAAAATTCCTTAACCTTCTGCAAATTGAGAACTCTTCACCCAAGCATTATCCAGCCCAATGAATTATTACAGGAAATCCAAAAAATATCTGACCACTATAAAACTGTTACCATTTGAAATTAAACTTGAAAACATTCTGGAATACGAACAATTATTAAAAATTAATTTTAAAATAGCAGCCTCACAAATAATTTATTTCATATCAATACCAATCAATTATTAAACAAATTTCGATCTTTACCATTTAATATCAACCCCAACTAAGTATGGTTCAGAATTTGTTACAATTATTCCTAACTCGAAATACATATTGAAAAATGACAATGAAATTATTCCTCTGAACGAGATGTGCATACAAGGCAGAATATATCAGTGCACACATAAATTCCATGCCCATATTAACTCCAATTGCGAA
The DNA here is from genome assembly GCA_035578165.1 of Stenolophus ochropezus. Taxonomy (NCBI): domain Eukaryota; kingdom Metazoa; phylum Arthropoda; class Insecta; order Coleoptera; family Carabidae; genus Stenolophus; species Stenolophus ochropezus. The sequence continues at coordinate 4,039 of JAQOWZ010000160.1, forward strand.
AAAGAAATACATCTTAATCAAAAGACAACTCAGTGCCACTACACCCGATTGGAACTCCAAGGCAACCATTTCGAGCTTCTGCCTGAAATTAATCAGTACCTAACCATCCTGCCCGCCGAAGAGAGAATCACAATTAGCTGTCCCGAAAAAACCAGCATCGAATCATTAGCCGGCATCTACCTAATAAACAACGATCATAAGTGCGATATAATATTTAATAATCAAAAGTTAATATTCGTCGACAAAACGCAAGGATCACCAATTATACCCCCCAAACTAAAATTTAAACACTATATCAATAAAACATCAAACTTCACGATAAATTTAAAATCATTAAAACTTAGTGAGATAAATTTGAATCAGCTAATACCTATTAGTGATGACAAGTTGGACATTCACATTCCCAGTATTTGGACATTACTACTCTATGTCATAGTTACAGTTACAGTGTTTTACTATATCATCAGACGGCTTTGAATCCGCATGAAGAAACAAACCCCAGCCACGCAGCCAAACGACATCGAGCTTCAACTACCAGGGGGTGCTTCCTTCTACAGGTGGAGGAGTTATAGTGCCACAATTAAGCTGACCTAAACATTATCGTGTTACCCAGTACTTTTCCCCAGCTGCGTAATCATATCCTCTTAGTTTACATGTATAGCATAATTTTCTTATTGTAGTTAGTCTAGATTATGAACTTGAATTGTAAACATTTATTTTACCTTGTACAATAAATAAATTCCTTTTTAAAAACCGATTCGTTCCGTTCCAAACATTAATTTATATACATATATATATATATATATATATATATATATATATATATATATATATATATAAGATATGATGAAGAATTATAAAATTTGGGCGCGGACGCAAATATTTATATGATTTTTTACAAAAATAAAGTTAGATTTTACCTATTCTTGATGAATACGTTGTATATTGTAAGCTACATGGGCTGGATTCCACAATACCTACCACACTTGAAATAGCAATTTTCTTGTTGCAATGTTTTCTTTTAACTAAAATATGATAAAAATTATAAAATTCGGGCGCGGCAGCAAATATTTATATGATTTTTTACAAATTAAAGTCAGATTTTACCATTTCTTGATGAATACGTTGTATATTGTAAGCTACATGGGTTGGATACTAGAATACCTACCACACTTGAAACAGCAATTTCTTGTTACAATGTTTTCTATTACCTAAAATATGATAAAGAATTATAAAATTCGGGCGCGGAAGCAAATATTTATATGATTTTTATAAAAATAAAGTCAGGTTTTACCTATTCTTGAAATGTATATTAATGTTAAAACATTATATATTATAATTATTTATATTATCAAGTTAGTTAGGTAGACTTGTTTTGGGAGGATGTCAGAGAGTTGTCATTAAAAACTATTTAAGTATATTTGTGTTTTTCATTTACCTAAATTAATCGTTACAATTGGTGGCAGGTGTTTGGGTATCTTTTGAGTGAAATTGAAAAACACGACATGACATCAAGAAAGGTATTACTCAAGACTTGAAAGTGGCCGTCTTGAGACATGAACTAGACGGGACCTAGAAATTACTGGAAAAAAAGCGGTATTGCAGCAACGACTTCAGGAGGCACTTGGCGAAGCTGGTGAAGACCCAAACACTTATTTATTCGACGTGTTCGACGGCGCAGTTGACCTTAGTGCAGTATTTAAATAGTTAGAAGAACTAGCAGAAGCTTCTTTTACAATAAAACAAGAATTATCAGCAAAATTAGAGACAGTAAAAAAGAATGAGGATAGTTATAAAAACCTAAAAGAAGAATTAACAACACAACTAAATGAGATTGCTATAAAAAGTGAAGAAAACATAATTAATTTAGAAGCAAAAATAACGGAAGAGTACAATAAGAAACTAAAAGTGCTGGAAGATAAATTAGCTATTCTTCAACCTCTGACAACCATTGAGAAAACAGAAGCGAAGAATGGCATATCCGAACCCTTTAGGAACAAAGAAAATGAAGCATGTTCACCGAAACTTAATATTAAGGCACCCACTTATGACGGTAAGTCTTCGTGGATGACTATTTAAAGCAATTTGAAGCAGCGGCGAAAGCAAATGGCTGGACAGAAGAAAACAAGGCAACATTGTTAATTGTTTCTCTACGTGGTGAGGCTGTCGATATCCTCCAAACAATGGCTCCTAATGAACAACAGAGTTATCCAAAAATAGTGAAACAACTTGAAATGCGATATGGAAGTACATTTATGAAGGGAGTATATTTCTCACAAATGAAAAATTGATATCAGAAATCAAAGGACAGTCTGCAAGAATACGAAGCTGACGTTCCTCGATTGACTCTTCTTGCTTGTCCTGATGTCACAGAAGCAACTATGAACGATTGGTCTACCAGTATATTTATTGATGGCTTACGGGACGAAGAAACCCAGCTAGCACTTAAACTAGCGAAACCAAAAACCTTGGGCGATGCATTGGCTCAAGCTTTAGAATTTAGGTCGCTAAACAGAGCTCCAAAGATCAAATACGAGTCCGTGAGATACAGGAAGATGCCAATTTAAGCGATAATGAGTTGTTGCGACAAATCAAGGAGCTAATCGATAAAAAGTAACAATTTCGTTGTTACAACTGTGGAGAGTTGGGGCATATCAGCCGCTATTGTAGGAAACCTCGGAACAAACAATTAGTAAACGAAGCTAAAGCGGAAAACTAGCATGGGTCGGTGTAAAGGGGCACACGTCGACTTCTACTAAAATAGCCCCAGATATCATGGTAAGTGTCAATTCATTACATACTCTTTCCGACAGTATCTTCGTAGACGGTTTTGTAAATGGGAAACCATGTTCTTTGCTGTTGGATACGGGTGCGACTAGGACAATTATTAGACCTGATATTTTAGGAAAAGAATCTAAATTATTATTTAGCAGATGTCGACTCCGTACAGCCACTGGTGTAGTAGCTTGTGTTCATGGCGAAGTTATTGTCCACATCTCCATCGGAAATGTTAAAATCGATCATTGCATTTTAGTGGCTGATATAGAGAACGAGTGCATCCTAGGTATGGACATTATGAAGTTGCATGGTTTCGAGCTAAACTTGAAACAGGGAATAATGAAAGTGAACGATGAAGAACTTGTCCTAAACCGCCACGAAAATGTAGCGGTTAGAATGGTATTAACCGAAGAGGCCATAATTCCTAATCGAAGTGAGGCAATCGTACAAGCAAGGTTAGAAGGAGAGTTTAGCTCGGGAAGTATTTTTATGGTAAAGCCATCAAATAACGAAGAAGGAATTGGTCGTGGAATACTCGTAGCTAAATCACTCATCACCGCTCAAGAAACAATACCCATACTACTGATGAATGTTAACCAATATTCGGTTAACATAAAAAAGGAACGGTGCTGGGACATGGTTCAAAAATATCCGCCATTTCTTCTAATCAAGAAAATCGAAAAACCTCATTGAAGAAGCTTCCAGATAAACTGTCCAAACTTGTACTTACCGTTTGCAATGATCTAAAAAAAAAACAGAAATTACAAGCTGAAAACCTGCTTTATGAGTACCAAGATGTGTTCCAAGTGGATGATAGCACAAAAGGAAAACCAGTTTAGTGCAACATAAAATCGATACAGGTAATGCTAGACCTATACGTCAGGCACCAAAAAGACTATCCATCGCAAAACGTACAGAAGCCCAACAAATCATCCAAGACATGGAACAACAAGGTATTATCCAACCATCAAGAAGTCCATGGGCTTTGCCAGTAGTCTTGGTAAAGAAGAAAGATGGGTCAACACGTTTTTGTGTTGACTACCGACAGCTCTATAATGTTACTAAGAAAGATAGCTATCCACTGCCAAGAATTGACGATACCTTAGATACGCTAGCCGGATCACAAATGTTCTTGACACTTGATTTAAAAAGCGGATATTGGCAAGTGGAGTTAGCGACAGAAGATCGAGAGAAGACTGCATTTTCCATCGGAACAGGTTTATGGCAATTTTCAGTAATGCCATTTGGACTCTGCAACGCTCCAGCTACCTTCGAACGATTGATGGAAAATATTTTGGCAGGTCTATCTTGGGAAACCTGGTTAGTATACCTTGATGACATTATAGTAGTGGGGAAAACGTTTGAAGAATATATAAAGAACTTAGAGGAAGTTTTCCTTCGACTTCGGTGTGCCAATTTAAAGTTAAATCCAAAAAAATGTCATCTTTTTAGGAAAGAAGTTAATTACCTGGGCCATGTGGTTTCTGAGCGAGGAATAGCTGTAGATACAGAAAAAATAAAAACTGTAAAAGATTGGCCTATACCCAAAGACAAACATGAATTACGTAGCCTAAGGGCTTATGTACTTATTATCGACGTTATGTCTTTGGTTTTGCTGATATTGTGAAGCCATTAACTCGACTCACGGAAGAAGGACGACGATATAGCTGGGAACAAACCTGTCAAGAAGCATTTGAAAAATTAAAACATGCCCTTATCAACGCCCCGATATTGAGTTATCCTCTCCCAGAGGGACAATTTATACTGGACACGGATGCCAGTAACTTCGGAATTGGGGGAGTGCTTTCTCAGTTACAGAACGGGCATGAAAAGGTGATTGGATACTTTAGTAAAGTTTTATCTAAACCCGAACGTAATTATTGTGTCACCCGAAGAGAACTATTGGCTGTAGTAAAATCCATCGAACACTTCTACAAATACCTGTATGGAAGAAAATTTCTCTTGCGCACAGACCATGCAGCCTTAAAATGGCTCTTGCAGTTTAAAAACCCAGAAGGGCAAATCGCACGGTGGATTGAAAGACTGCAAGAGTACAATTTTACAATTGAACATCGAGCTGGAAATAATCATCGAAATGCGGATGTACTATCCAGAAGACCATGCCCATTGAATTGTCAATATTGTAGCCGTCTAGAGGAAAAAATTGCTTTGATACAGAGAACAGCTGTTATCGATGACTCATGGCAACCAAGTGAATTACAGAAGGCTCAGGCAAATGATCCAGATCTGAAAATAATTCTGGAATGGAAGAGCACAGAAGAAAGGGCAATTTGGGAAAATGTAGCTTCTTTCTCACAGACAATAAAATCTTATTGGGCCCAATGGGATTTAATTACCCTAGAAAATGGTCTCCTCAAACGTATCCTGGAGAATCCAGAAGGAACACAACGGAAATCGCAGTTACTGGTTCTACAAAGCAGAGTACCAGAAGTATTAAGGCACATTCACAATGGTGTTACAGGTGGACACCTAGCAGTAAAAAAAAACATTAGAAAAAGTACGTGCAAGATTTTATTGGAAGTGCAATATCTGCGCTGACTCCAATGGTCCCAATATTCGAAGAAAAGCACCCATGCGACAGTACAACGTGGGAAGTCCTTTTGAAAAATCGCCATAGACGTCGCAGGCCCTTTTCCAAAAACTGATAAGGGGAACAAATACATAGTCGTCGTCATGGATTACTTTAGTAAATGGGTCCAAGCCTATGCGCTTCCAAATCAAGAAGCGATTAACATTGCCGAAGTACTTGTCAAAGAATGGATAAGCCGATTTGAAATACCATTGGAGTTACATTTCGATCAAAGGAGAAATTTTGAATCAACTTTGTTCCAGAATGTGTGCAGTCTTTTAGATATTCGAAAAACAAGAACTACGGCCTCACATCCTCAATCAGACGGCATGGTAGAACGTATGAATCGAACAATGAACAGGTATCTATTAAAAGTCATTTCGAGCCATCAAAAAGACTGGGACCGATATATCCACTTATTTTTACTTGCATATCGGTCAGCGATACATGAAACTACGGGGCAGACTCCAGCTAACGTAATTTTCGGTCGTGAACTAAGATTGCCTTGCGACCTTCAATTTGGATGTACAGCAGGAGAAGATCTAGCAGGAGAAGATTATGTTGCCGATCTTCGAAAACGAATGAACGACATGCATTGCCAAGTACGCTAAAACATACAGATAGAATGAAGCAAATGTATGACGTGAGAGCAGAAAAAGGGGGATATCAACCCGAGGATCTAGTGTGGGTTTATAACCCCCAACGTCGTCGTGGTTTGTTACCGAAATTTCAAACTGTTTGGGATGGGCCATATAAGTTAATGAAAAGAATAAACGATGTGGTGTATCGAATCAAGAAACTCCCCAACGGGAAGCCGCGAGTGGTCCACATCAACCGTTTATCACCATACAGGGGTAATAACAATAAACAACACGCTCATGTTCGAGAAACGCGAATTGAAGATAAAGAACCGTCTTCCTCAAAATTTATGGCAGAGTTCTCAAATGGTCGCAAGGCACGTTTTGGTGTGACAGAGGAAAAAACGCGAGACATATTTGAAGTACCAGAACAATACTCTTTGGCGTATTATGTTGCTCAGGATTTGAGAATGTCAAAAGGGATCGCGAAAATTTTCAAAAATAAATTTGGTCAAGTGAAGGAATTAGCAAAACAAATGCCGCATGTTGGCAAAATTTTACACATACGTGATGCCAATGCAGAAAGAAAACGGTTTGTATACTGTTTGGTGACAAAAGAAATGTAGCATCACAAACCAACCTATCAGGCAATGTGGAACGCACTCGTAAATTTAAGGTATCATTTATTACAAAATGATATACCCCAACTAGCTATACCCAGAATTGGATGCGGCTTAGATTGTTTAAGTTGGAAGATCGTAAGGAATATGCTCGAAGTTTTGTTTCGATTTACAGGTATCGAGATATTAGTATGCTGTTTCAATCCCAAAATTCCTAAGAAAACGGCTAACTGTTATTTCTTCGCATACTCAAGATGTAGAAGAAGGCCTGCGTGCAAATTTCGTCATGATCCATCAAAGAGGAAAAACAATGTCTGTTCCGAGACGAAACAGTGCTAAACAGGGGGGCAGTGTGGCGAACACGCGACTGCGATTCATCAGTTAATATTGTTAATTATTTATATTATTTATATTATCAAGTTAGTCAGGTAGACTAGTTTTAGGAGGATGTCAGAAAATTGTCATTAAAAACTATTTAAGTATATTTGTGTTTTTCATTTACCTAAATAAATCGTTACAATATTTATGCTTTAGGATCTATACTATGGATAATTTTATCATTGGACATGCAAAACTGACTATAACGTAGTACCAATCAGATAATAAACATTAAATTTTCGAGTGTCATTTTAATGAATACGTTGTAAATTGTAAGCTACATGGGCTGGATTCTAAAATACCTACCACACTTGAAATAGCAATTTTCTTGTTGCAATGTTTTCTTTTAGCTAAAATATGATAAAAAATTATAAAATTCGGGCGCGAAAGCAAGTATTTATATTATATTTTACAAATATAAAGTCAGATTTTAACTATTCTTGATGAATACGTTGTATATAGTAAGCTACATGAGCTGGATTCTAGAATACCTACCACACTTGAAATAGCAATTTTCTTGTTGTAACGATTTCTTTTAGCTAAAATATGATGAAAAATTATAAAATTCGGGCGCAGAAGCAAATATTTATATGATTTTTTACAAAAATAAAGTCAGATTTTACATTTTCTTAATGAATACGTTGTATATTGTAAGCTACATGGGCTGGATTCTAGAATACCTACCACACTTGAAATAGCAATTTTCTTGTTGCAATGTTTTTATTACCTAAAATATGATTAAGAATTATAAAATTCGGGCGCTGAAGCAAATATTTATATGATTTTTTATAAAAATAAAGTCAGATTTAACCTATTCTTGATGAATACATTTTATATTGTAAGCTACATGGGCTGGATTCTAGAATACCTACCACACTTGAAATAGCAATTTTCTTGTTGCAATGTTTTCTTTTAGCTAAAATATGGAAAATAATTATAAAATTCAGGCGCGGAAGCAAATATTTATATGATTTTTTACAAAAATAAAGTCGGATTTTACCTATTATTGAAATGGATATTTTTGTTAAAACATTCATATTCATGCTTAAGGTTCTATATTATGGATAATTTTGCATTGGACATGCAAAAGTGACCATAACGTGGTACCATTCAGATAATAAACATTCAATTTTCGGGTGTGTTTTTATTGAATACGTTTTATATTGTAAGCTACATGGGCTGGATTCTAGAATACCTTACACACTTGAAATAACAATTTTGTTGTCGCAATGTTTTCTTTTAGCTAAAATATGATGAAGAATTAAAAAAATCGGGCGTGGAAGCCAATATTTATATGATTTTTTACAAAAATAAAGTCAGATTTTACCTATTCTTGATGCATACATTGTATATTGTAAGCAACATGGACTGGATTATACAATACCTACTACACTTAAAATAGCATTTATCTTGTTGCAATGTTTTCTTTTAGCTAAAATATGATGAAGAATTATAAAATTCGGGAGCGAAAGCAAATATTTATATGATTTTTTACAAAAATAAAATCAGATATTACCTATTCTTGATAAATACGTTGTATATTGTAAGCTACATGGGCTGGATTCTACAATACCTACCACACTTGAAATAGCAATTTTCTTGTAGCAATGTTTTCTTTTAACTAAAATATGATGAAAAAATATAAAATTCCGGCGCGGCAGAAAATCTTTATATGATTTTTTAAAAAAATAAAGTCAGATTTTACCTATTCTTGATGAATACATTTTATATTGTAAGCTACATGGGCTGGATTCTAGAATACCTACCACACTTGAAATAGCGATTTTCTTGTTGCAATGTTTTCTTTTAGCTTATATATAGAGAAGAATTATAAAATACGGGCGCGGAAGTAAATAATTATATGCTTTTTTACAAAAATAAAGTCAGATTTTATCTATGCGTGAAATGGATATTTTTGTTAAAACATTCATATTCATGCTTTAGGTTCTATATTATGGATAATTTTAGCATTGGACATGCAAAAGTGACCATAACGTTGTACCAATCAGATAACAAACATTCAATTTTCGGGTGTCTTTTTATTGAATACATTTTATATTGTAAGCTACATGGGCTGGATTCTAGAATACCTAACATACTTGAAATAACAATTTTGTTGTTGCAATGTTTTCTTTTAGCTAAAATATGATAAAGAATTAAAAAAATCGGGCGTGGAAGCAAATATTTATATGATTTTTTACAAAAATAAATTCAAATTTTACCTATTCTTGATGAATACATTGTATATTGTAAGCAACATGGGCTGGATTCTACAATACCTACTACACATAAAATACCAATTTTCTTGTTGCAATGTTTTCTTTTAGCTAAAATATGATAAAGAATTATAAAATTTGGGAGCGAAAGCAAATATTTATATCAGTTTTTACAAAAATAAAATCAGATATAACCTATTCTTGATAAATACGTTGTATATTGTAAGCTACTTGGGCTGGATTCTAGAATACCTACCACACTTGAAATAGCAATTTTCTAAATGCAATGATTTCTTTTAGCTAAAATATAATAAAAAATTATAAAATTCGGGCGCGGAAGCAAATATTTATATGATTTTTTACAAAAAATAAAGTCTTATTTTACCTTTCCTTGATGAATAAGTTGTATATTGTAAGCTACATGGGCTTGATCCTAGAATACCTACCACACTTGCAATAGCAGCTTTCATGTTGCAATGTTTACTTTTAGCTAAAATAAGATGAAGAATTATAAAATTTGGGAGCGGAAGCAAATATTTATATGATTTTTACAAAAATAAAGTCAGATTTTAGCTATTCTTGATGAATACATTGTATATTTTGAGCTACATGTGCTGGATTCTAGAATACCTACCACACTTGAAATAGCAATTTTCTTTTTGCAATGTTTTCTTTTAGCTAAAATATAATGAAGAATTATGTAATTCGGGCGCGGAAGCAAATATTTATATGATTGTTTACAAAAATAAAGTCAGATTTTACCTATTCTTAATGAATACGTTGTATATTGTAAGCTATATGGGCTGGATACCAGAATACCTACCAAACTTGAAATAGTAATTTTCTTATTGCAATGTTTTCTTCTAGCTAAAATATGATGTAGAATTATAAAATTCGTCCGCGGAAGCAAATATATATACATATATATATATATATATATATATATATATATATATATATATATATATATATATATATGTAACACGGTCGCTTGGCGGCTGTGTATTTTTGTAAAATTTTGTTAGTGCAGTACTCCAATTGTTACGAAATGGACAGATTTATGGTTAAGGACGCATCTTTTTGCGTCTTGAAGCTTCTTTTCAAAAGACATAACTGTCCGTTTCCGTAAGTGATGCCCTCGGTGGACATCAATAGTTGGGTCATTTTCAGCATAGTTTGTACTTAGGGGATGAGGAGAGCCGGATAAACATAGGTTGAGAACTTCTGGATTTTTACCATTAAATGGTGGTTCACAGTTCGAAATCTCTCTCTCTTGTTGTACTCGTCGATTGTTGTGGATGTCTTGACTGAATGTCAGATATACCTTGGTATTTCTTAGTGAAATAACCAATTAGTTGTTTTACTGTGTGTAAATGCTCTCTCATCGTGGTGTAAATTTGTAAGTAGTTTTTATTATATTCTGTGTGGATTAATATTTATTTGTAGATCGATGTAAAAAGGTTTTCAAAATTGTTTGTAAATAGAAAAGTAAGAATTTAGAGTTTATATAGAATCAAGTTACGCGTTGTAGTTTATTTGAATTATATAAATGTTTTTGATCGCGGTTGATTATTAAAATTTATATAATTTTGTTATTGTTGGAATATCTTGTTTGATTCAGCCCATCCTATTCCAACCCCTGTCTTTGTGACGTGGTAGCACAACGCGTAGGTAAAAACTGTATTATTCTAAAATATTACTATCCTGCACCAATTTGACCATAATTATAATAAACCGCGTCTGTTATCATTATTATCATTCCTTTGTCTGCTTCTATCACGGCAGACTTTTAAATAAATAAATAAAGTGATAGTGGTGGCAGCGACTATCGTTACCCTTGTCTCGTATAAAAGTTGTTCATTAATATAATTCGTGGATTACTTTTGAGGCAAGTAAAACTCATAAATTAAAACCCTTGTATGTCAGGTATTAGATTTCGTCATAGACCCCCTGTACCTGTTACATATTTTGGTGGCAAAGCGCTGGGATCTAAATATTTTCTAAAACTAAACCCACTCAAACCAGTAAAGTCTTTAATCGTAGTCAAATTTGAATAACTCTAATAATTTACTTTGTGTTGTTGTTACGAGAGCAGGTAGTTTTTGGGTCAGTTAAAGCGGGAAAAGTCTCTAACGGTATTTTTTGTGTATATTCACCCTCGTAGTGTCGTTAACCCTGAAGCAGGTACTCGAAAAGAAAAGTCGTAAAAGAGATAATAAAATAGTTTTTGTAATTATTAGGCGTTTATTGAAAATAAAGTAATTTAAATATTTAAATATGGCATTAAAAGTAGAAACCGTTAGTAGTTTAGCTGGAGCGGTAAATAAAATTCAAGAATTTTGCGGCAATTCAGATATTAGCGTAGAAGAATTTATTGATAAAGTCGAGTTATTTTTCAAAATTAGTAAACAACCGGAGAACAGACAAGTAGCAATTGCAAAATTATGTTTGGGTAAAGACGCTTTAGAATTCGTCAGGAATAATAGTATAATTAAAAATACAAATGATTGGTCAATTTTCAAAAAGGAATTGTTAAATAGATATGTTCAGAAACCACATTTTCTTACAGTAGAGAAAGAATTTATAAATTGTTATCAATTAGAATCACAAAGTGTAATTGAATTCGTAGTAACATTAAGATCACTAGCGTATAAATTAGTAAATAATACCGAAGATGAAACAGAAAATGAATTTAATTGTAAATATGTAGAGAAAAGGTTATATAATCAGTTTTTAATAGGTCTGTTACCGCGGTTGCAACGCGATGTTATATTAAAAGATCCAAAAACATTAGTAGAAGCCGTAGAAATAGCCAAAAGAGTAGAGACTGTAGAGAAATTAATGGAGAGTAGCTCAAGTTTAGGTCGTAAATCAATATGTCATAAAAATTTCGAAAATTCTCCAGAAAAAGGCGACCCGTGTGTTTTAAGTAATAATGAAAATAGTAAAGTACATGAGTTAATAAATAAAGTAACGGAACTTCTACGTGAAGCCGGGCAAAATAGGTCTACTTGTAAATACGCAATTAATGATAGCGAAGATTCGGGTGTAGAAAGTGAAGATGAGACAATAAGATATATAACATTTAGAAATAAGTATCGTAATAAATTGTACTTCCATTGTCAAAGATTTGGGCATATTTCAAAGTTTTGTAAACAAGCGAAAAATAAAGTAATTTAAATATTTAAATATGGCATTAAAAGTAGAAACCGTTAGTAGTTTAGCTGGAGCGGTAAATAAAATTCAAGAATTTTGCGGCAATTCAGATATTAGCGTAGAAGAATTTATTGATAAAGTCGAGTTATTTTTCAAAATTAGTAAACAACCGGAGAACAGACAAGTAGCAATTGCAAAATTATGTTTGGGTAAAGACGCTTTAGAATTCGTCAGGAATAATAGTATAATTAAAAATACAAATGATTGGTCAATTTTCAAAAAGGAATTGTTAAATAGATATGTTCAGAAACCACATTTTCTTACAGTAGAGAAAGAATTTATAAATTGTTATCAATTAGAATCACAAAGTGTAATTGAATTCGTAGTAACATTAAGATCACTAGCGTATAAATTAGTAAATAATACCGAAGATGAAACAGAAAATGAATTTAATTGTAAATATGTAGAGAAAAGGTTATATAATCAGTTTTTAATAGGTCTGTTACCGCGGTTGCAACGCGATGTTATATTAAAAGATCCAAAAACATTAGTAGAAGCCGTAGAAATAGCCAAAAGAGTAGAGACTGTAGAGAAATTAATGGAGAGTAGCTCAAGTTTAGGTCGTAAATCAATATGTCATAAAAATTTCGAAAATTCTCCAGAAAAAGGCGACCCGTGTGTTTTAAGTAATAATGAAAATAGTAAAGTACATGAGTTAATAAATAAAGTAACGGAACTTCTACGTGAAGCCGGGCAAAATAGGTCTACTTGTAAATACGCAATTAATGATAGCGAAGATTCGGGTGTAGAAAGTGAAGATGAGACAATAAGATATATAACATTTAGAAATAAGTATCGTAATAAATTGTACTTCCATTGTCAAAGATTTGGGCATATTTCAAAGTTTTGTAAACAAGCGAAAAGTAAATTAAAGTACAAAATTTGTTATAATTGTCGCGAATATGGGCATATCGCGAGTAGTTGTTCACTAAGTGTGCAAAGTAAAATTAGAGAAAACAGTACACACGAGAGAGATGCTAGACAACAGTGCGAGAGAAATATCCCAGAACGTACGGTCAGTAATGATAGTATGCGCGGGAAAAATAAGGCGCGAACGACCGTATGGAGGAAAAGGCTTCATCAGGGAGAAGATGTCCGCCAAAAGCTTAGTTCAGAGGCTGAGCTGAGCAACGCAGATGCTGGACGAGCCGACACCGCAAAACGTATTCAGAAGAATGTACGTTTTGTTGATGTAGAGGAACCCGAAGACTTGGATGCGATTTCTGTGGTGAAATCAGAGGAAGAAGACCAGCACGCACATGACATCTTTGTGAACCGTGACAAGACGGTAGGTATGTGCACTGGTAATAAATATTACAAGGATTTTGGTTCTGGGATAGGTAGCAACAGAAGACGCCAGGAATATCGAGAGAAGCGAGCTGAAGTACCTGAAGACGTCAGGAAGGGCAAGCCGACACCATCCAAGGAGGAAGTGGAACAATGGCGGCCGCAATCGCAACCAGCAGGTATCCTAGCGGACTTCAAGAGAGCAGAGCTAGTCGAGTGGACGAGGAACAGCAAAGTTTAGGCGCGAACTTCGTGCAACGAAAAGCGTCGAGGAATAAAATTCCAGGTAGCTCTTTAAACATATAGTTAGTGCGAATGAGTAAAATTAAGAAGTTAAATTGAGGAAAAGTAGAGTAATAAAGTTGAGTTCTTTGTGATTTTGAAAATTAAATGCAAGTTGTAAGAATGGTTCAAATCGATTACTTAGTGTTTCGATTAAATTAAAATTATTAAAGATATATTGTGAACTTGTGCTGGAATGAAAGTACTGAGTCTGAGTGTATTCTTGAGTAGCGTTGCTTGTTGGGACACATATCTGCCGGAGACATTTTGTTATAGTTGTTCTTTGTGAACACTCCTATGCTGCTGGATGGCGGATGCGTGGACGCGGGAAGGCTGGCGTCACCTCCAGGTCGAGTCACGACGGGCTAGGAGTTGAGGTGGAGTTCCAACAAGATCCCCATTGGACATTGGACATTCCAACTCAAAGAAGTGGATTCATCGTCCAGCGCGGAAGTTAATAAATTATATTTCCTACAGAAATGTAATTTATTTTAAGGGGAAAGGGAAAGTTGTAACACGGTCGCTTGGCGGCTGTGTATTTTTGTAAAATTTTGTTAGTGCAGTACTCCAAATGTTACGAAATGGACAGATTTATGGTTAAGGACGCATCTTTTTGCGCCTTGAAGCTTCTTTTCAAAAGACATAACTGTCCGTTTCCGTAAGTGATGCCCTCGGTGGACATCAATAGTTGGGTCATTTTCAGCATAGTTTGTACTTAGGGGATGAGGAGAGCCGGATAAACATAGGTTGAGAACTTCTGGATTTTTACCATTAAATGGTGGTTCACAGTTCGAAATCTCTCTCTCTTGTTGTACTCGTCGATTGTTGTGGATGTCTTGACTGAATGTCAGATATACCTTGGTATTTCTTAGTGAAATAACCAATTAGTTGTTTTACTGTGTGTAAATGCTCTCTCATCGTGGTGTAAATTTGTAAGTAGTTTTTATTATATTCTGTGTGGATTAATATTTATTTGTAGATCGATGTAAAAAGGTTTTCAAAATTGTTTGTAAATAGAAAAGTAAGAATTTAGAGTTTATATAGAATCAAGTTACGCGTTGTAGTTTATTTGAATTATATAAATGTTTTTGATCGCGGTTGATTATTAAAATTTATATAATTTTGTTATTGTTGGAATATCTTGTTTGATTCAGCCCATCCTATTCCAACCCCTGTCTTTGTGACGTGGTAGCACAACGGGTCCGTGAAGTTAGCGACCACTATAAAGCACAAACAAAAAATCATGTATCAAAGGTTTGTGCTTTGTTTGTGCCGATTTGTGACCTACAAAAAAACCCAGCGACCCTTCGCGTTAATAAGTTATTAAAAATTTAAAAGTGGCCGCCCACTTCACGCCTAGCGACCCCACATAAAGCACAAACGACGAGTTATATGTCAAACGTTTGTGCTTCGTTTGTGCTATAAGAATATGTTAATAAAAAACCAGCGGCCCCAAGAATACAATAGTTATAAACAAATCAAAAGTGGCCGCCCACTTCACGCCTAGCGACCCCATATAAAGCACAAACGACGAGTTATATGTCAAACGTTTGTGCTTCGTTTGTGCTATAAGAATATGTTAATAAAAAACCAGCGGCCCCAAGAATACAATAGTTATAAACAAATCAAAAGTGGCCGCCCACTTCACGCCTAGCGACCCCATATAAAGCACAAACGACGAGTTATATGTCAAACGTTTGTGCTTCGTTTGTGCTATAAGAATATGTTAATAAAAAACCAGCGGCCCCAAGAATACAATAGTTATAAACAAATCAAAAGTGGCCGCCCACTTCACGCGACCCCATATATATGTACAGACTGTCTACTGAACTCGGGAATTCCTAAACTAGAAGAGTTACGACTTCGGTTAAATTAGACAAAAGTTGCCTTATCAGGGGGCTATTCCTGTGATGTATTTGTTTTTCCAAAAATATGCATAGGTCACTAGACAGAAGAAAAAATATGAAATTAGTGCAAATTAATAAATCATTTTTATTCTGAAAAGATGACAGATAGACAAAAATATTCTAGATAAAACTTTTAGAAGACAAAGTGCGCCATAAAGTGAAATAATAATAAAAAAAATTTGGCCAACTGTTTGCGAGATATGGCAAAAAAAATTTTTTTTCAAATGGTAATCATAGGTGGCTATGGCATCATTAAAAGTAGTATTTTTATCTCTTTTTAACAGTAGGTATTTTTATATCATTTATTTTAAAAATTATTGTTTTATGTACATAAATTATAAAACACTTCTTTTTAATGGCATTTTTAAAGTAAGCTTTGGTACAAACAATTTAAAACAACTGATTTTATTATATTTCTGTCTTATTGTTAAAATCTTTTGTGTCAAACTGTTAAATTAAAAATAATTATGGACAGATTCACTTTCGAAGAAAAGACAGATATGCTTCCTGTTTATGTTTATAAAATTATTGAGGCATGTAATTTAATTTCTAAAAATAATTTGGAAAACACTTTACATAGTGTTTTAAGCAGAGCCGAATTATGTTTACAACAAAATGGACAAAATTTTTAACATTAGTTATAATTACAGTTTAATTAACCAAATTTGCATTAGTTTAACAAAATTTATTTAGTGTTTCTTATGTTTCATTTTTTGTTATTAATCTTATCTTAGGAATAAGTAAATTTGTTTACAATTAATTATGAGATTATTGTTAAGTTTTATATAGGTAATTAAGACATAACCTAGATTAAAAAATAAATAAATACAAAACAAAATCAGTTGTGCAGAAGTGTTTTATGTTTTATGTAAATAAAATAATAATTTATAAAATGAATAATGAAAAAATACATACTGTTGAAAAGAGATAAAAATACTACTTTTAACGATGCCATAGCCACCTATGATTTCCATTTAAAAAAATATTTTTTCTTGCCATATCTCGCAAACAGTTGGCCAAAATTTTTTTATTATTATTTCTCTTTATGGCGCACTTTATCTTCTAAAAGTTTTATCTGAAACATTTTTGTCTATTTGTCATCGTTTAAGAATAAAAACGATTTATTAATTTTCACTAATTTCATATTTTTTCTTCTGTCTAGTGACCTATGTATATTTTTGGAAAAACAAATACATCACAGGAATAGCCCCCTGATAAGGCAACTTTTGTCTAATTTAACCGAAGTCGTACCTCTTCTAGTTTAGGAATTCCCTTAAGTGGCCCGAGTTCAGTAGACAGTCTGTATACAGGTGTTCCATTTAAGCGTGCCACCATTGCTATCTCGAGAACTGTAAGAGCTACGAGGGTGGTTAAATTAGCAAAGAACCACTATTTTACAAGGCTAATACAATGAGCAAAAAAAATAATTTTTTTTCAACCAGTGGTTCTCAAAATACGGGAAACAACTTTCTTATTTTAAGTGGGAACATATGTTTATTTTTAGGTTATTCGATAGAGTATTTTTTTCTGAATTCAGCGATATGTACATATCATATACTAATATAACAAAATAATTGAGAAAAATGCATGTCAAATTTATATGTATTTTATTTATATCTGGCTGAAACAAGAGTGCTATGGTTAGAAAACATAGACATAGTGTTGTGTCTAACATTGTTTGATTATTTTTTGTTAAATTTTATTTTCTTACTGTCAGTTTGAAGAAGAAAATGAATTGTTTTTTTTGCTCATTGTGTTAGTATTTTAAAATGGTGGTTCTTTGCTAATTTAACCAACCTCGTAGCTCTTGTAGTTTTTGAGATAGCAATGGTGGCACAATTAAATGGAACACTTTTATATTTGTATAATAATAATAATAATAATAATAATAATAATAATAATATAATGAGTTGTTTTTTGAAAAAAAATGTTATTATATTTTTTATTCAATAAAAATAATTGCATCAAAAACTGCCACTCTGCTATTGGAGGATAAAATTTAATAACAAAATTATTTGTCAACAACACATTTGATATATAGCATTGCATACCATAGCAATCGAGCATGTTGTTTTCATATATGATATCACTATTGACTAGAATTATACCTAATATTTTTGGCAACATGATCATAATTATTTATTATGACGAAAAACCTGCAATAAGGAGGAGTGAACTAAGCAAAAATTAGAGATAAATTTCTATGCCTTGTGTTTATTTTAATATAAAACATTGGATTTTTTTATATCCTAATGTGACAGCAATGTAAAACAACGATTATTTCAAATGAAACAGCTATTTTAATATTGAGGTTAAACAATTTATTGTTAAGGTTAAATAAAATAAAGGCTTATGTGGTCCACGTATTTCTGAAAATTTTATTAGAACGTTTCGAGCCTGTAGCAGACCATCTTCAGCTCATGTGTATTATAAAACTGCGTTACATTATTTTGATTTACATTTTTATTATTTATTTTTATCGTTAAGAGTCTAAAATCAGACATTTCGCATAACTTCCGAGACTCAGTCTTTCGCCAACTCCGAACTGTTAAACAGGATACAGTTACAGCAATCGGTGTTGAAATTTGGGCGATCGGAAAATGATTTTTTCCTTCAGTCGTACCATTTTTATTATAATTGTCAAACAATGCAACAATTAACAGTTAACAATGACGAGAACTTGACAAGCTATGTTTCATTTTAAAAAGAACGCTCTTTTACATAGCTGTCAAATTCATAAGCATCGATATAACAAATCCCATATTTTATGTTACAATAAAATCACGGTTTAAATGCGTTTTGATCCCTAAACCTAAATCCGAACCTAAAAAAATTTTGCTCCTTAACCAGTTTTTCATCTGAAGTTGCTAAATCGATATCGAAACCCATTTTTTTTATGAATCCGAATTACTAATTAATTTAGTGCCAGGTTCATGATACAAAAATAATAAAAAAACAATGAATGTTAAAGATCCAAAAACACAGTTTGTTTACAGAGATTGAAATAGATGAAGGGAACAAGAATAGTAACCAATTTTAATTGGTTCATAACTTCGAGCATATACTAACTAGAGACAGTATACGCCACCTAGGGTAGACATTGTTTTGTAGCAAACATGATGAAGTGGGAGGGAGGGTGATGCCCCTACAACGGTGTATTGCTTGTTGCATTCTTTGTTTACAAATGTCATTTGAGCGTGCCGTACGCGTGGTTTTGTGTCCACATTTGTAATTAAACTATGCAAATTAGCTGAAAAATGCTACAGACAACAAGAAGCACAAGGTTTAGGGAAAGAAAAATATTTTAGAATTTTTATTAATTCGACTAATGAACATGATGCCACACAATATTTTAAATGAATTTAATTTAAATCATTTATTAGAAGATCAACCTCTAAATAACCATGGGATACAAATTATTAAAAGTATTACAAAACAATATTTTAATTTCCGTTTGTTTCACACAAGTAAAAAATTTTCTGATATTAAAGACAGAATTAGAAGTAAATTAACAAAAACCATTCTTTTTAAAATCAGCAAAATACTTTGTAAATATATATATATATATATATATATATATATATATATATATATATATATATATATATATATATATATGTTTATATAAAAAAATGGTTCCTGATTTCCTTGAAAATCCTTCAATTTTGATGTAATACGAATACCATTTTTTTTTCAGTAATTATTTTTGTTAGATTTTGTATGAATGATTTTTTAAATAGACAATGGTAAGTAATAAATAAAAATATTTTTTTCAAATTGTGCATCAAATATTAATGCATCTGTCAGTCTTCGACGTTCGAAGGTCAAAGTGTACTCTAACAGCAACCCGCTATACTCCGTTATAGGGGAACCGCACCGCTCCCCGAACCCCACATGTTGGCTTCACAACAAAAGCACCCATACTCTCTCTAGTTAATATATGCTCGAAGGTTCATAATATCATATTTTAGTATAAGAACATATACATAGATGGCAGAAGTGGCGCCAGAGGTTGTTATATAAAATGTAATGGCAGATGTGACTGTCAAGTATTAAGTTCATAAATATAAAATATAAAACTAAGAGTGTTAATATTTATAATCACAATACAAATAAATAATATTACACATATGAAGTCACACCCTTTCTTATGCTGATCCTAGTGCCATCTCTTGACTCAGAAACAAAATAGTCCACCTATCCCCCAGCCTTTTTTATTTATTTATTACCAACATCTAGCTCCAATCAGTTGAAAAAAAGAAACATCAGAGATACCTATTTTGTTATAATTCTTATTTCCATAAACACTTTGATCGGAATTAGTATTTTCTATGTTTGTATTGGCAAGAGCCAACAAAGTGTATGACATCTGGTGGCAAAATAAAACATCTAAGACGTAGGGAAAACGTTGCACTGTCACATAGGGTTATAAGTGAACCACAACCAACAATGACCAGCAAGTGGAAGAGATATTGTTCTGTATTTGTTTGCAAGTGTTGACATATCCCTTCATTATTTCCCAAAAAGAAAAATATTGAAAAATAAATGGAAAATCGCATTAAAAATCGGAAAGCATATATCACCGTTCATGGACATTTATACACAATATTTTTTACCTAGCGATTTTATTATTATTAGATTGTTTTGTAGTCATTAAAAGAAAACCATAAATTACCGCAAAGAAAATTCAACAGAACCTCTGTACAGAGAAAAAATAGAGAGACGTTACATGTAAGTAGTAATTATTATTCTTTAATATTATATATTTATTTTAAATTGTTTATAGGAAAGATAAAGAAGAAGACACGATAAAAATACCAGAAATTGTGCCACATCAGAAGAATGACGTGCAAAACAAAGAACATGATGTACATGTTTATTTATGTACCTATCAAATAAAATCTGTAACATTAAAAAATTAGAAATTTGTATGTATTATGAAATTAATTTTTTGTGGTGTATTTATATTAAAAATAAATAAATATAATAACAAAGCAACTAATGCTTGTACTACTCTCCATCTGCATTACAGATGGATATACATTTCTTCGGAGTGACAATTGTATTTAATGTTATTATTCCGTTTGTCTGCCTTGTAATATAAAATAATTTGTCAAGCTAAAAATAATTAAATAAGTAGGTAACAAGCACCGCAATTGTGAAACTTATTTTTCTTTTATAATATGCTTCTATTTCGACTTGTCAAACCTTAGAAGACTAAGGTTGACGCCGACTGGTGGAACAAGCCACGGCGGTACTTCCAACTCTCCGAGAGGAGAAGTTGGGGGCAGTACTAGGTTCATGGATTCCAGGAGTTCTTTTGCGCGAACACTGACAGGTTTCGTCTGGATCAGTCGTCTGTTGTACCTATTGTCCGAGAAGAATGTTTCAAAGTTTTTATGTCCAGGTAATGACCAGAGCTTACACACGTACGTCAAGAGGAATTTCTTCCTTCTGACGTAGAGGGGAGACAAACCTGACTCAGAACACAGGTTCAATGTGGGGGTACTAGGGAACGCACCCAGGGCATATCTAATGCCCAGATGGTGTATGGGGTCCAGACGACTTATTGTTGTACGCTTAGCGGAAGCATAAACGATACAACCGTAGTCTATCTTGGACAGAACCAAAGACTGATAGACCCTCAGAAGGGTCCTTGGCTCTGCGCCCCATCTTGTACCCGCCAACATTTTCACCACGTTCAGGGCTCTAAGGCACGCGGTTCTGAGTTCCTCTACGTGTGGTCTCCAGGTCATTCTTGGATCAAAAATTAGACCAAGGAAGCGTACCGTGTCAGCAACACGGATGACAGTATCCCTCATATACAAGAGTGGTCCATAGTGTGGTCGATTCAGTCGGCAGAAGTGCATGCACTGGGTCTTCTCGTGGGAGAACTTGAACCCTAAATCCTGTGCATTATGCAATACAATGTTAATTGCTTCTTGCAAGTGCCTGTTAATCTCTCCCATTGTCTTCGCAGAGAAGAACATGGTGAGATCATCGACGTACAGACACTTGCGAATTGCAGCAGGTAATCGGGAAACAAGTCCATTTACCGCAATGGCAAACAGGGTAACGCTTATCGTGGATCCTTGTGGGATTCCGTTGTCAAGTGTCCGGACAGTGGACACAGACGTTCCCACGCGTACCCTGAAGCGACGATGTTCCAAAAAGGACACAATCGTTTGCGGTAAATTCCCACGAAGTTTCCAGTCATGCAACTTCTTTAAGACCTGATACCGCCAAGTCATATCATAGGCCTTTTCAAGGTCAAAGAACACAGCGACCAAATGTTCTTTATTAGCGAACGCCGTCATTATTGCATCTTCTAGATATACAAGGTGATCAACAGTGGACCTAAACTTACGAAAACCAGCCTGGTGGATGGAAAGAAGGCTGTTTGTTTCCAGGAACCACATGAGCCGATTGTTGATCATCCTTTCGTATATCTTTCCGATGCATGACGTGAGGCTAATGGGCCTATGATTTGACGGTACCGTAAGATCTTTGCCGACTTTGGGAATCGGCACCACAAGAGCTTCCCTCCAACAATCAGGATATTCTCCTTTTTCCCAGAGCAAGTTGTATACTGACAGCAAATGCAAACGGAATGCTGACGTAAGATGCTGGAGCATGTCATTGGTAACTCGATCGGGACCTGGAGACGAAGACCTAGCCTGACTGAGCGCATGTTCCAGTTCCGAAAGTGTGAAAGGGGCGTTATAATCTAGAACTTCAGCTGAGCTGAAGTCTAGTAGAGCTTCACGCAGAGCTCTTGAGTTTTGGAACTCAGGCTCATAGTTGCGTGAGCTGCTTGCACTTTGGAACTGGTCAGCCATAATCTCAGCGATGGTTGGTGGATCGCGAGTGTAGGTTTCGTCGTCCAGTTTCAGGCAGGAAATGCCTGACGAGTTACCACGGCCTGAAATCCGCTTGACTCTTGCCCAGCATTCTTGAGTAGTAGTCTCTGTCGAAATGCCAGAGACGTACTCTTCCCAAGATTTGCATTTACTCTCAAGTATACAACGACGAGCGACTGCTCTGGCTCTTTTAAAGGAGATAAGGTTTTCCTGTGTTGGATATCGCTTAAAGAGGTTGAAAGCTCTTTTTTTCTTATGGACCAACTCTTGTACCTTCTCATTCCACCATGGGATGGATTTATTGAAGGTTCCGGGTCTTGTTTGAGGGATACTGTCTTCAGCAGCAGATATAATGCTGCTTGTAAGTTTCTCTATATCATCACTTAGTACGGTGGGAACAGAAAGGGACGTCTGAAATTTTTGCCAGTCAGCTTTTTTATGTAGCCAGCGTGCTGGGTATACCTGTGTGCACTTAGGGACATCCGTAGTGATCACTATTGGAAAGTGATCACTCCCATAGAGATCACCGAGGGCCTTCCATGAGAATCTACTCGCCAATCCGGAAGAAACAATTGTAAGGTCAATTCGTGAAAACGACATCGACCTGGCGTTAAAATACGTTGGTGAGCCATCATTCATGAGTACGAGGTCAGGAGCTTGGAGAAACTCCTCGACGAGTCGACCTCGTTCGTCCGTGTGGTCAGAGCCCCACAGACCATTATGAGCAATAAAATCTCCAAGCAATACAAACGGTGTCGGCAATTGCCGAATGAGGTGCCGTAAGTGTTCTACATCCCAGTCCGCCTCAGGAAGGTATACATTGCATACCGTGAGAGCGGCTGGTGTAGCAATGCGGACTGCTACTGCTTGGAGATTTGTGTCGATGTCGACTTGCTCATAATTGACATCGCTCCGTAGAATGATGGCTACACCTCCACGAACCCTTATGTTCGGTGGCATGTCTCTCCGGATTATTGAGTAGTTCTTCAGGTTGTACGGTTGTCCTGGCAGGAAGTGTGTCTCTTGGAGACAAGTGCACATAGGGTTTATCTGACTAAATAGCATCTTAAGCTGGCAATAATGGAATACACATCCCCTTATATTCCATTGAAAAATGGAATCCATAAAAAGTGATTTATTAGAGAAACTTACTGTGGCTTCCTTGGTCTACCTTTTTCCCAGCCTTTCTTTTTTTTCTTCGGCTGTACGCCCGAAGTTTGAGAAGAGGCAGAATAGACTGAAGAGGATTCCTCGTCTGAGGCGACGGGGATGATGGAATCCTCATCCACTCCTCTTTTCCTCTTCTCAGCCACCTCCGATGGCGTAGGGCTCGATGCCCTTTGCGACGAGGTGGTGCGAGTTACACGGTTTGTTGGTGCCGTGAAAGGATCTCGCGTGACGAAGACGGATTTAAGAGCTGCTACTAGTTGAGGTAGTAGCTCTTTTACTAAACCCGTCACGTCTGATTTGCTGGGTTTCGGGGCATTGGCAGCAACAGTCGCGTATGAAACTCCCGGATTAGGAGTTCGTACGACTACCTTGTTCCTCGCCTCAAAGTAAGATATATTTTCCCGCGTCTTGATTTCTTGTATGGCAACCTCTTGTTTGTACATTGGGCAATTGCGTGACCTAGCAGAATGAGGACCATTGCAGTTAACACAGGCCATGGGTTCCTGACATTCTTTGCCCTCGTGTAAGGCCTTGCCACAAGAGCAGATCTGTGGGCCTACGCACCTTGCCGAGGTATGCCCAAAGCGTTGGCAACGAAAACAACGCATAGGCGCGGGAATATATAATCGCACTTTGAGCGAGTAGAACGCTACGTTGACTTTATCCGGGAGTTTTGGTTTATTGAAAGTCAGGATGTGATTAGGTGTATCCACCAATTCACCACTTTCACGTTTCTTGATCCTCCTGACTTCAATAACACCTTGTTCTTCCATCTCTGACTGAATTTCTTCTAGTGTACAGTTGAGTAGATCTCGACAATATACAATACCACGAGAAGAATTCATGGTTTTATGCCCCGAAACATTTATATCGTTCTCACCCAGCCTTTTTAATTTTAGGAGACGTTCAGCTTGCGCTGCTGAAGCGGTCTCTATAAATAACCCTTCTTTCGTCTTTCTTGCTGCTTTCACTGTTCCAATAAGTCCAAAGAGCTGTTTATGTATTATAAACGGGCTTATCCTATCAAAATTCCCTCCATCAGTTCTCTTAATGACCAGGAACCGGGGTACAGGGCCCACCTTTTCCTGGCTCACTTTGTTCTGCTCAACAGAAACAACACTACTTTGCGGCTTATTAAGGCCGCTCTCGCTCCCCGACTGGGAGCCTTGATTTTTTTGCGGGGTTTTCTCCCCGGGGGTTTTTGCCGTCCCACCAGACGGGCCTTTTTTATCGGCTGGCTTGCCGGGTGTAGTTTTATGTTTGTCCTCCCCTTTGTTCATTGTTTATATTAGTTTGTCCAGCGCATCGTGTGAGAAGGAGCGGGCCGGTAAGTTGGGAACGGGTATACCCTCGGACGCATCCTACCCCAGTTCCCCGGGGCCCAACCTAAACCGTTTAACCGACCCCGGAATACACGGACGGGTCGGACTCGCTCGGGGCAGTAGAGGTTCCGACACCTCTACCCATCTCACACTTCCTGATCAGGGCCCGAAGTGGCTGGCTCCTGACTCCTGTAGCTTCGACGCATCGGCAGAGCAAGCTCACATCAGCCCTTCCTCTCTGACGCCGCGGGAGGACTCCCGCACCACCACCCTTTCGGCATCAGAGCACCCGGGCACTCCCAGCGCCTCTACTACAGGAGCCGATCAACGTAATCCAGGTACAAAAGCAAAGGTCAAAATCCAAAAGGGTCCGGGACCCGTTAGTTCCCCCTCTGCTGGCAACAGAGGGGTACTAAGCCCCCCCACCACGACAAGGTGGGCCCGCGGGGGGGAATAATAATAATAATAATAATAATAATAATAATAATAATAATAATAATAATAATAATAATAATAATAATAATAATAATAATAATAATAATAATAATTTGTTCTCAGTTCGAAAGATACAAAGCATATGTATATAAACTGCGTCAACAAGAGTAAATAAGATAATAAATTACAATTTTTGTAATTACAAAAATATTATAAATTTAACCACCGAGTAATAATTGGTTTTTCGTAGGGATATGAACCTGGATCCTTAAAAAATATTAGACTGCCGTAAAGAAGAATCAAAAAAATTCTTTTACACTATAAAAATTTATTTCAAGCAAATAAAATTTTAGCTGTTTTTTGAAAGAATTAACCTTTCGTTGCGCACTTCAGGTACAAGGATGCGCATTAAAAAATTTTATACCTGCTGCACTTGAGCTATTTGTTGCTAGTTTGCTTTTAATAATGGAATTTCTGATCAGAGTTTTTGATCTAGTATTAAAGGAATGCAGATCTTCATTCTGCGGGAAAGTGTGTTTATGTTGAAAGATATATTTACAAATTTCAATATATAAACTTGGCAAGATGAGAATTTGTAGTGATTTGAATAAATTATTTTACTATTGCGATACTACAGACACACAGAATATACATATATAAATGGAATTTTAACGCAGTAACATTACTCGTGAAATTATTACATTAGCCAAGGCTCGTTTACTACATTTCACTCGCATGAAATATGCTATTTACAATTAACATTCGCTAATATACTAGTTTCATTCCATTACCATATAGTTTATAATTCCCTGTCAATTTAGTTTAGATAAACAATAACAGTAAATTATTTGCAACTTGTTCCAAAGGGTCGCTAACGGTCTCTAGTCGTGAAGTGGGCGGCCACTTTTGATTTGTTTATAACTATTGTATTCTTGGGGCCGCTGGTTTTTTTATTAACATATTCTTATAGCACAAACGTTTGACATATAACTCGTCGTTTGTGCTTTATATGGGGTCGCTAGGTGTGAAGTGGGCGGCCACTTTTGATTTGTTTATAACTATTGTATTCTTGGGGCCGCTGTTTTTTTATTAACATATTCTTATAGCACAAACGAAGCACAAACGTTTGACATATAACTCGTCGTTTGTGCTTTATATGGGGTCGCTAGGCGTGAAGTGGGCGGCCACTTTTGATTTGTTTATAACTATTGTATTCTTGGGGCCGCTGGTTTTTTATTAACATATTCTTGTAGCACAAACGAAGCACAAACGTTTGACATATAACTCGTCGTTTGTGCTTTATATGGGGTCGCTAGGCGTGAAGTGGGCGGCCACTTTTGATTTGTTTATAACTATTGTATTCTTGGGGCCGCTGTTTTTTTATTAACATATTCTTATAGCACAAACGAAGCACAAACGTTTGACATATAACTCGTCGTTTATGCTTTATATGGGGTCGCTAGGCGTGAAGTGGGCGGCCACTTTTGATTTGTTTATAACTATTGTATTCTTGGGGCCGGTGGTTTTTTATTAACATATTATTATAGCACAAACGAAGCACAAACGTTTGACATATAACTCGTCGTTTATGCTTTATATGGGGTCGCTAGGCGTGAAGTGCGCGGCCACTTTTGATTTGTTTATAACTATTGTATTCTTGGGGCCGCTGGTTTTTTATTAACATATTATTATAGCACAAACTAAGCACAAACGTTTGACATATAACTCGTCGTTTGTGCTTTATATGGGGTCGCTAGGCGTGAAGTGGGCGGCCACTTTTGATTTGTTTATAACTATTGTATTCTTGGGGCCGCTGGTTTTTTATTAACATATTCTTATAGCACAAACGAAGCACAAACGTTTGACATATAACTCGTCGTTTGTGCTTTATATGGGGTCGCTAGGCGTGAAGTGGGCGGCCACTTTTGATTTGTTTATAACTATTGTATTCTTGGGGCCGCTGGTTTTTTATTAACATATTCTTATAGCACAAACGAAGCACAAACGTTTGACATATAACTCGTCGTTTGTGCTTTATTTGGGGTCGCTAGGCGTGAAGTGGGCGGCCACTTTTAAATTGTTAATAACTTATTAACGCGAAGGGTCGCTGGGTTTTTTTGTAGGTCACAAATCGGCACAAACAAAGCACAAACCTTTGATACATGATTTTTTGTTTGTGCTTTATAGTGGTCGCTAACTTCACGGACCCTAGCACAACGCGTAGGTAAAAACTCTATTATTCTAAAATATTACTATCCTACACCAATTTGACCATAATTATAATAAACCGCGTCTGTTATCATTATTATCATTCCTTTGTCTGCTTCTATCACGGCAGACTTTTAAATAAATAAATAAAGTGATAGTGGTGGCAGCGACTATCGTTACCCTTGTCTCGTATAAAAGTTGTTCATTAATATAATTCGTGGATTACTTTTGAGGCAAGTAAAACTCATAAATTAAAACCCTTGTATGTCAGGTATTAGATTTCGTCATAGGCGACCGTACCTGTTACATATATATATATATATATATATATATATATATATATATATATATATATATATATATATATATATATATATATAGGAAGAGTATCAATCGGTGTCCTGTATAAAAGTATACACTGGAGGTTATACTAAGTATTCATTGGGGTTCCCAACCCTACATTAGATCTAATGTGATGTGATCTAAATTTGCATTAGTGTGAAAGAAGTTTGTTTGGATACAAAAGTGTGGCAAAGGATAAGTTTCATTTAGTTAACTGTTAATATATGTACGTATGTCCATTTTGGAAACCGGCTTAATAACAATATGTGAAATAGTGGTTGATTATTTATTTTATTCAACAATTTATAATATAAACAAATGTCCCATTTAAATACTAACATTTCCGTGCATATTGTAGTGCATTTTTATCTTAGTTTTAATGCTATTGTTTAAATAA
Source organism: Stenolophus ochropezus (assembly GCA_035578165.1). NCBI lineage: Eukaryota > Metazoa > Arthropoda > Insecta > Coleoptera > Carabidae > Stenolophus > Stenolophus ochropezus. Next base: position 32,625 of record JAQOWZ010000160.1, read on the forward strand.
ATTACGTCACACTTCTAAAATTTAATAATAACAACGTGTAAAATAGTGATTGAATATTTATATTATTCAATAATGTATATATAAAAAATGTGCCATTTAAATACTCATATTCCTGTTCATTTTATAATTCATTTGTATCAAAAATTTAATGCCATTCTTCAAAAATTTATTTGGAACACTTTGGCAAATAAGGATTTATTATATATATATATATATATATATATATATATATATATATATATATATATATATATATGGTAGGTTTCACACATATTAATTGTTGGTATTTTTTGTAGAAAGTATTTTTTGCAGACGTTAGGTACAAATCTAACTGGACTTCTTCTGGTGAGACTACTATTCTCTTCATAAGAACAAAATTGAAAATTCAAAGTTTTTACTGCTATACGACTATCAAACCTGTATGGCTCCCCCGAAATAGACTGACTGGAAATAAATCAATTGGTTGGAGATTCTTCCTACAACAAATTAACAAACAACGATAACTTGGAGACTTATGGTTTGTCGAGTCCTAGATACTTTTGGAAAATACAGAGCAAAATAAAAAAGTACGTAATTATCGTAAGTTGTATAATACTCGGAAAATAATATTGTATGAGATTAGAATTTTTTTTAATATTTTGTTACAGAATGAAAGCTTTGAAATTTGGGAAATGTTGCTGCAGTTGCTGTTGATAGTGATACTGGAGTCCACATAAAATCAACGGCTGAACGAGTTTTTGAGTACTGTGTGCCGTATATCGAAAATATGGCGTACTTCTTGTAAAAGGAATTAATGAGAATTTGTTTTTAATACTTGTTACATATGAAATTGTTTAGTAATTTATTATGTTCAATAAAGTGGGTTATATAAATGTAGATATCATCTACACAAAGTAATTTGCAGTTTTTTTCACCAATACAGGTAATTAGAAAAATAAGATTTGACTATAAATGTAAAATTAATAAAATAGTAAAATTTTTGCTTTTTTTATTATTGACATTTTTGAGATAGTCTGAAAAAAGTATAGGTACGCACAGGTAAGTTAGTGTGAAATATACAATAGTTTATTTAATTATATAATAGTTATTTAAAAAAATAATTTGCATGTGTAAGATATATTGCCTACACGTTTTAAAATAATATATATGAATTAATATGTATAAATAAAAGTTCAAATTATATACTAGTCCAGTACTGGAATTGAATGATGAGAATGTACACTGACATCTAGTGGATAGTAGCAGTAACACCGAGTAACACTAACCTGTACTTTGGAAGCTATCCCTCCCAGTTTTTAGGATGACGTCTTTTTTTAGATTTGCACGGTTTTGGGTTTGTACATTTTATGACATTATTTTTTGGACTTGTATATTTTGGTTCTGCACCTCATCCTATTATCTATTTCATTTACAAATGTTTATTTATTTAATTAACATTAATTTTTTTAGTAGTGGCATCTATTGACGAATTCCGCAACTATTTGGACGATAGATTAATTATATGTCAAAATAATAAATGATTTTATTCTTCGGCGCCAATAATATCCTTTTGATCTTAAACGTATAATAAATTTCATCATTTCAACTTGCATAGTTTTCTAATAACAAAATGGAAAATGGGGATTAAGTATTTATATTATTCAACAATGTATGTACATATGCATAAACAAATGTACCAATTAATTACTAACATTCCCGGACATTGTTTAAATACGATATTTAACCTTCTAAAACTTATTAATAACAAGGTGTGAAATAGTAATTGAATATTTTTGTTATTCAACAATTTATTATATAAACAAATGTGCCATTTAAAGCTTATATTTATTTACATTTATAATGCATTTTTATCACAATTTTAATTCTATTGGTTAAATAAATGACCTGAAACATCTAAAATTTATTACAGTTTTAATGCCATTGTTTAAATAAAGTACGTGACACTTCTAAAACAATGTAATATATAATCAATCTTAATAACAACAATCTGGCAAAAATAGATAAATTACGTATATTGTTTAACAAAGTATATACCGTGTGTCCCAAGAAGGTGTTGTCATAGGTACATAACATGGGTTTTTGGTAAGTAAAAACTAATATACAGGATAAAATACATGTACTTCTACATCTTATTTAATACAGATCACTTAATTTTAATAGCATAATTCAATGAAATTTACATAAAAGAATTACAGTTTTTTATGTACCAGTTTTATTGCTAATAGGAAATGTAACATTTCTGTCAATTCGTTGTCATGGGGTTAGAATAACGGTCTTACAGAATCGTAGGTCTTTGGAATAATGCCTAGTGTTAAAATTTCTTTTTAATATTTTTTTTCGTAATTGTGCACTATATAAATACATTTGTTAATAATATTTCTTCATTTTACCTATTAAGAAGTTATTTCTTTAGTTTTTTCTTTATTTCTGGATTCATTTTTATTATTTCTCATTAAATATTTTTTACAAAACATATTATTAATTTTGTATTAACATTAAAAAACAGAAAATATAAAAAAGACATTTCCATAATCGGAATCAACCTGATCAGTTTCGATTCCGTAGCTTATTTGCCTTACGTGATAACCATGAATTGACAGCAGTCATTTTGCATAACAAAAGTATCACGTGAAAAAATTAACACTTTTTCATTAATTTCGGTGAATTGTGCTATTAAAATAAAGTAATCTCTATTAAATAAGATGTAGAAATACATATAGTTTTGTCCTGTAAAATATGGTGACTTAGTTGCAAGCCGGACAGTTTTAATTTACCAAAAACTGTTTTGCCATGTTATATGCCTATGACAACACCTTCTTGCGACACACGGTATACTGGGTGAATTCTTGAAAGCCGAACATAAAAATTTAACATGGGAAAATCGTTTTTCATAGATTATTGCTCCCCAATTTAAATTTGAGCGTTTATAATTACACAAGTCGAAAGGAAATTATTTATTTTATTCATTTCATAACAAATTTATTCATTTTTAACTCTAATTTTACAACACTTCTACCCGAGAAATCATGTTTAGCCATGATTTGTTTAAAACATAATGTTGCGGAATTCGTCAATAGATTGCACTATTGGAAATAATAAATGTTGATTAAATAAATTATAATTTATAAAATTAAATAGATTACTACTATATCTTTGTATTTACAAACTCTCTTTTAATTAATAACTTTAAATTTTAAAACACAAATGATTTAATTTTTTGGCGCCAATACTGTCATTTGGATATTAAAAGTAAAAATAATAAATACTATTTTCACACTTTCAACTTGCATAGTTTGTTAATAACATGATGGAAAAGAGGGACTAAGTACTTATATTATTCAACAAAGTATGTACAATATGTACATACAGGGTGTTGACTCGAACGCCCGAACATAGGGATATAACATGTACAATCATATTTTCGTATTTTCCTGCGTCCCTAAATATTTTATGTAGAAAAGCTTGAAATAAAGATTATTGAGCATGAAATTCTGCATTTGAATCAATAAACAAAATTAATTTTACGTGCCGTGTATGTTCCGAAATTGGGTATGAAAATGACGCATATCACCACATAAATAGCAGTAGCCCTGAAATTGAGACAAAAATTAACAAATGTTAAACGGTTTATCTGTCAAGTTAGCTGCGTTAGTTTATTTTTATTATTTGTAATTACAGTTTTGTCAATTTACGCTAAAAATTTTGAGATTTTATGTTGTTTTATTTACTTAATTCAAAATTAATTAAACATTTGTTATTTTTTGTATCCATTCCACGGATATTTTTAGGCTGAGTTAAGTCAGTTTCATATCCAATTTCTGAGCTTACAAGGCACGTAAAATTACTTTTGTTTATTGATTTAGATGCAGAATTGTATGTTCTATAACCTTTATTTGAAGCTTGTTTACATAAAATAATTAGGAAAACATGAAATTACGAAAATATGATTTTACATGTTATATCCCTATGTTTTGGTGTTCAAGTGAACACCCTGTATACATAAACAAATGTTCCAATTAGATACTAACATTTCCGGACATTTTTTAAATACATTATGTAACCATTTTAAAATATATTAATAATAATGTGTGAAATATTGATTCGATATTTATGTTATTTATAATTTTATGTATTATATAAACAAATGCGATATTTAAAACTCATATTTCTTTACATTTATAATGCATTTTTGTCACAAATTTAATGCTATTGTTTTAATAAATGACCTAAAACATTTAAAATTTTATCACAGCTTTGATGCTATTGTTTAAATAAATTACGTGACACTTCTAAAATTTATTAATAACTATGTGTGAAATAGTGACTGAGAATTTATATTATTCTACAATGTAATTAATAATTAAATTTATTAACAACGATTTGGAAAATAATGATTTAAGTATTACGAATATTCTTTAACAAAGTATATATATATATATATATATATATATATATATATATATATTTATATATAAACAAATTAAACCTTAAACCACTAACATTTCCGTACATTTTATATTGCATTCATATCACAGATTTTAATGCCAATGTTTATATTTTTTACATAACTCTTTTGATATCCATTAAAAAACAATGTGTATAATAGTTCAGTATTTATATTATTATATATTATATTTATATTATACTAAATATACCATTTATATAACCACATTCCTATATATTTTATAATTTATTCTTATCACAAACTTAGTGCCTTTTTTTCAAATAAATTAAATGAAACTTCTGAAATTTATTGACGACAATGTGGGAAATAAGGATTGACTATTTATATTGTTATACAGGGTGTTCCATTTAAGTGTGCCTCCATTGCTATCTCGAGACTTATAAGAGCTACGAGGTTGGTAAAATTGGCAAAGAACCACCATTTTAAAACAGTAATACAATGAGCAAAAAAAAATTTTTTTCGATCAGTAGTTCTCAAAATACTTGTCACAACTTTCTTATTTTAAATGGACGCATATGTTTATTTTTAGGTTATTCGATAGAGTACGTTTTCAGAATTCAACGATATAAACATAGCAGCCAGATATAAATAAAAAACATATAAATCTAACATGCATTTTTCTCAGTTATTTTATTAAATTAGTATATGATATGTTTATATCCTTGAATTTAGATAAAAATACTCTATTGAATAACCTAAAAATAAACATATGTTCCCATTTAAAATAAGAAAGTTGTGCCCCATATTTTGAGAACAACTGGTAGAAAATTTTTGCTCATTGTATTAGTCTTGTTAAATGGAACATACTGTATAGATAAACAAGTATACAATTTATTAATTTTATTTTATTTGCTATTAACAACATGGAACATAGGGATTAAGTATTTATTTTAATTTACAATGTGTATACATATACATAAAAAATGTACCATTTAAAAACTAATAATCCGGTACATTTTACAATGCATTCTTACTACAGAATTTAATGAAATTTTTTATTAAACTACCCACGTAACATTACTAATTTTTAATAATAATAATGTATGAAATATTGATTGAGTATTTATATTATTCAACAATGTATTATTTAACAAATAACATTTCCTTACAATTTATTTTGCATTTAAATAAACAAATTCTTGTGTATTTTATAATTCATTCTTATCATTGATTTTAATGCTAATGTTTAAATAATTTATGTAACACTTCTCAAATCTATTAATAATAATGTGTTAAATTGTTATTTAATATTTATATTATTCAACAATACATACAAATGTACTATTTAATTACTCACATTCTTGTACATTTTATACTTTATTTTTATCACAAATTTAATGCCATTGTTTAAATAAATAACGAGATACTTATAAATTTTATTAATAACCATGTGTGAAATAGTGATTGAATATTTATGTTATTGAACAATGTATTTTATAAAAAAAATTCAAAATAATATTTATTATTAAAATAGCAATGCGCAACTGTAACAAACAAAGCATAATGTGACAGTTATATTAAATACATATCTCTATAAATAAACGAATAAATAAATTATTCAAGTACTTTTCAAAAAATATAAAGTCGGCCGAAGCTAGGAATGGTAATATTATATTTTATGAGCCAGTATACTTAAAAAGTGACGAATTGAAATTTTAGATCTAGGTGTTTAGAACAAGTTTACAGAAAAATATTTCTACATACAGTGAAGACCCCGAAGTGCACATTTCACGACCCCTCAGTGTCGAAAAGACGACGCCGTTAGGTACGATACATAAAATTTTGCGACCCGTTCCGATACTTTACATATATAGTCAAATCCACGTAAAAATGGCATTCCAATGTGCTGACGTCACTTACTACGTTTATAAGAGATAGTAGTAAAAATTAAAATTTATTAACATCTGCCATAATTTGATATTTTTAAATTAAATAAATGTAATAAATTTACTTTTACTAACCATATCATTGTTAGTTCATCAAATTGCAGAATAAGTAAATTCATCAATTTCTGGCGATGATAAGGTTCTACATTTCATTTCATTCAGGATCTTTGATATTATGAAATGTGACACACCGAAAGCAGCACAAACTCTCTAAGACAATAACCAACAATAACAATATCGAAAAATGTATAAATATAAAAAACACTTACTGTCATTAAACATGTAACCTCAAAATATAATACTTACATCTTCTGAACAAGAAAATGAAATTAGAGGACCAACTAAACGTTTTTCTTCATGAAAGAATGCAGAAGCAATGTCTAGATAATTTTTTATCACTCATATTCAACTACAAAACGATGAAGTGCGGATATAAACATAGAAAATATTTATGCAGTACAAGTACAGACGTACGTCAACACACGCTTTATGACATTAGCAACACTCCAAACAATCACATAACTACTAATGCATTTGCGTCACTTAATACATACACTCTAGTGACGTCATCACATTGGAATTTCAATAATGCCATTTATACGTGGATTTGACTATATATATATATATATATATATATATATATATATATATATATATATATATATATATATATATATATGATTTTTTACAAAAATAAAGTCAGATTTTACCTTTTCTTAATGAATACGTTATATATTGTAAGCTATATGGGCTGGATACTAGAATACCTACCACACTTGAAATAGCAATTTTCTTATTGCAATGTTTTCTTCTAGCTAAAATATGATAAAGAATTATAAAATTCGGGCACGGAAGCAAATATTTATATGATTTTTTACAAAAATAAAGTTAGATTTTTCCTATTCTTGAAATGGATATTTTTGTTAAATCATTCATATTCATGCTTTAGAATCTATACTATGGATAATTTTAGCATTGCACATGCAAAAGTAAACATAACGTGGTACCAATCAGATAATAAACATTCAATTTTCGGGTGTCATTTTAATGAATACGTTGTATATTGTTACATGGGCTAGACTTTAGAATACCTACCACACTTGAAATAGCAATTTTCTTGTTGCAATGTTTTCTATTAGCTAAAATAAGATAAAGAATTATAAAATACGGGCGCGGAAGCAAATATTTATATGATTTTTTACAAAAATAAAGTCATATTTTACCTATTCTTAATGAATACGTTGTATATTGTAAGCTACATGGGCAAGATTCTAGAATACATACCACACTTGAAATAGCAATTTTCTTGTTGCCATGTCTTATTTTAGCTTAAATATGATGAAGATTTATAAAATTCGGGCGCGTAAGCAAATATTTACATGATTTTTTACAAAAATAAAGTCAGATTTTACCTATTCTTGAAATGGACATTTTTGTTAAAACATTCATATTCATGCTTAAGGATCTATATTATGGATAAATTTAGCATTGGACATGCAAAAGTGACTATAACGTGGTACCAGTCAGATAATAAACATTCACTTTTCGGGTGTCATTTTAATGAATACGTTGTATATTGTGAGCTACATGGGCTGGATTCTAGAATACCTAACACACTCTAAATAGCAATTTTCTTGTTGCAATGTTTTTTTTTTAGCTAAAATATTATGAAGAATTATAAAATTCGGGCGCGGAAGCATATATTTATATGATTTTTTACAAAAATAAAGACTGATTTTATCTATTCTTAATGAATACGTTGTATATTGTAAGCTACATGGGCTGGATTCTAGAATATCTACCACACTTGAAATAGCAATTTTCTAGTTGCAATAATTTCATTTACCTAAAATATGATGAATATTTATGAAATTCGGGCGCGGAAGCAAATATTTATATGATTTTTTACAAAAATAACGTCAGATTTAACCTATTTTTGATGAATACGTTGTATATTGTAAGCTACATAGGCTGGATTCTAGAATACCTACCACACTTTAAATAGCAATTTTCTTGTTGCAATGTTTTCTTTTAGCTAAAATATGATAAAAAATTATAAAATTCGGACACGGAAGCTAATATTTATATGATTTTTTACATAAATAACGTCAGATTTTACCTATTCTTGAAATGGATATTTTTGTAAAAACATTCATATTCATGCTTTTGGATCTATATTATGGATAAATTTAGCATTGGACATGCAAAAGTGACCATAACGTAGTACCAGTCAGATAATAAACATTCAATTTTTGAGTGTCATTTTGATAAATACGTTGTGTATCAGCAATTTTCTTGTTGCAAAGTTTTCTTTTAGCTAAATTATGATAAAGAATTATAAAATTCGGGCGCGGAAGCAAATATTTACATGATTTTCTACAAAAATAAAGTCAGATTTTACCTATTCCTAATGAATACGTTGTATATTGTAAGCTACATGGGCTGGATTCTAGAATACCTACCACACTTGTAATAGCAATTTTCTTGTTGCAATGTTTTTATTTACCTAAATTATGATGAAGAATTATAAAATTCGGGCGCGGAAGCAAATATCTATATGGTTTTTTACAAAAATAAAGTCAGATTTTACCTAATCTTGATGAATACGTTGTATATTGTAAGCTACATAGACTGGATTCTAGAATACCTACCACACTTGAAATAGCAATTTTCTTGTTGCAATGTTTTCTATTAGCTAAAAGATGATGAAGAATTATAAAATTCGGGCGCGGAAGCAAATATTTATATGGTTTTTTACAAAAATAATGTCAGATTTTACCTTTTCTTGATCAATACGTTGTATATTGTAAGCTACATGGGCTGGATTCTAGAATACCTACCACACTTGAAATAGCAATTTTCTTGTTGCAATGCTTTCTATTAGCTAAAATATGATGAAGAATTATAATATTAGGGCGCGGAAGCAAATATTTATATGATTTTTTACAAAAATAAAGTCAGATTTTACCTACTTTTGATGAATACGTTGTATATTTTAAGCTACATAGGCTGGATTCTAGAATACCTACCACTCTTGAAATAGCAATTATCTTGTTTCAATGTTTTCTTTTGGCTTCAATATGATGAAGAATTATAAATTTCAGGCGCGGAAGCAAATATTTATATGATTTTTACAAAAATAAAGTCAGATTTTACCTATTCTTGTAATGGATATTATTGTTAAATCATTCATATTCATGCTTTAGGATATATACTAAGGATAATTTTAGCATTGGACATGCAAAAGTGACCATAACGTAGTACCAATCAGGTAATAAACATTCAATTTTCGAAAGTCATTTTAATGAATACGTTGTATATCAGCAATTTTCTTGTTGCAATGTTTTCTTTTAGCTAAAATATGATGAAGAATTATAAAATTCGGGCGCGGAAGCAAATACTTATATGCTTTCTACAAAAATAAAGTCAGATTTTACCTATTTCTAATGAATACGTTGTATATTGTAAGCTACATGGGCTGGATTCTAGAATACCTACCACACTTGAAAAAGCAATTTTCTTGTTGCAATGTTTTCCTTTAGCTAAAATATGATGAAGAATTATAAATTTCGGGCGCGGAAGAAAATATTTATATGATTTTTTTACAAATATAAAGTCAGATTTTACCTATTGTTGATGAATACGTTGTATATTGTAAGCTACATGAGTTTTATTCTAGAATACCTACCACACTTGAAATAGCAATTTTCTTGTTGCAATGTTTTCTATTAGCTAAAATATGATGAAGAATTATAATATTAGGGCGTAGAAGCAAATATTTATATGGTTTTTTACAAAAATAAAGATAGATTTTACCTATTCTTGATGAATACGTTGTATATTGTAAACTACATGGGCTGGATTCTAGAATACATACCAAAGTTCAAATAGCAATTTTCTTGTTGCAATGTTTTCTTTTATCTAAAATATGATAAAAAAATATAAAATTCGGGCGCGGAAGCAAATATTTATATGGTTTTTTACAGAAATAATGTCAGATTTTACCTCCTCTTGATGAATACGATGTATATTGTAAGCTACATAGGCTGGATTCTAGAATATCTACCACACAATATATATATATATATATATATATATATATATATATAAAATAATATAAAAATAAAGTCAGATTTTACCTATTCTCGATGAATACATTGTATATAGTAAGCTACATGGGCTTGATTCTAGAATACCTACCACACTTAAAATAGCAATTTTCTTGTTGCAATGTTTTATTCTATCTAAAATATGATGAAGAACTATAAAATTCCGGCGCGGAAGCAAATATTTATATGATTTTTTACAAAAATAAAGACAGATTTTACCTATTCTTGATGAATACGTTGTATATTGTAAGCTACATGGGCTATGTTCTAGAATACCTACCACACTTGAAATATCTATTATTCTTGTTGCAATGTTTTCTTTTAACTAAAATATGATGAAGAATTATAAAATTCGGTCGCGGAAACAAAGATTTACATAATTTTTTTAAAAATAAAGTTAGATTTTAACTATTCTTGATAAATACGTTGTATATTGTAAGCTACATGGGCTGGATTCTAGTATACCTACCACACTTGAAATAGCAATTTTCTTGTTGCAATGTTTTCTTTTAGCTAAAATATGATAAAGAATTATAAAATTCGTGCGCTGAAGCAAATATTTATATGATTTTTTACAAAAATAAAGTCAGATTTGACCTATTCTTGAAATGGATATTTTTGTTAAAACATGCATATTCATGCTTTAGGATCTATACTTTGGATAAATTTAGCATTGGACATGCAAAAGTGACCATAACGTGGTACCAATCAGGTAATAAATATGCAATTTTCAGGTGTCATTTTATGAATACTTTGTATATTGTAAGGTACATGTGCTGGATTCTAGAACACCTACCACACTTGAAATAGCAATTTTCTTTTTGCAATGTTTTCTTTTAGCTAAAATATGATAAAAAAATTTAAAATTCGGGCCGGAAGCAATATATATATCATTTTTTAGAAAAATTAAGTCAGATTTGACCTATTCTTGAAATGGATATTTTTGTTAAAACATTCATATTCATGCTTTAGGATCTATAGTATGAATAATATTAACATTGGACAAGCAAAAGTGACCATTACGTGGTACCAATCAAAAAATAAACATTCAATTTACGGGTGTCATTTTATGAATACTTTGTATATTGTAAGCTACATGGGATGGATTCTAGAATACCTACCACACTTGAAATAGCAATTTTCTTGTTGCAATGTTTTCTTTTAGCTAAAATATGATAAAGAATTATAAAATTCGGGCGCGGCAGCAAATATTTATATGATTTTTTACAAAAATAAAGACAGATTTTACCTATTCTTGATGAATACGTTGTACATTGTAAGCTATATGGGCTGGATTGTAGAATACCTACCACACTTAAAATAGCAATATTCTTGTTGCAATGTTTTCTTTTAGCTAAAATATAATGAGGAATTATAAAATTCGGGAGCAGAAGCAAATAATTATATAATTTTTTACAAAAATAAAGTCAGATTTTACCTATTCTTGAAATGGATATTTTTTTTAAAACATTCATATTCATGCTTTAGGATCTATAGTATGGATAATATTAACATTGGACATGCAAAAGTGATCATAACGTGGTACCAATCAGATAATAAACATTTAATTTTCAGGTGCCATTTTAATGAATACGTTGTATATTGTAAGCTACATGGGCTGGATTCTAGAATACTTACCACACTTGAAATAGCAATATTCTTGTTGCAATGTTTTCTTTTAGCTAAAACATAATGAAGAATTATAAAATTCAGGCGCGCAAGCAAATATTTATATAATTTTTTACAAAAATAAAGTCAGATTTTACCTATTCTTGATGAATACGTTGTATATTGAAAGCTACTTGGGCTGGATTCTAGAATACCTACCACACTTAAAATAACAATTTTCTTGTTGCAATGTTTTCGTTTAGCTGAAATATGATAAATAGTTATGAAATTCGGGTGCGGAAGCAAATATTTATATGATTTTTTACAAAAATTAAGTCAGATTTGACCTATTCTTGAAATGGATATTTTTGTTAACACATTCATATTCATGCTTTAGGCTCTATACTATGGATAATTTTAGCATTGGACATGCAAAAGTGATCATAACGTGGTACCAATCAGATAATAAACATTCAATTTTCGGGTGTCATTTTAATGAATATGTTGTATATTGTAAGCTACATGGGCTGGATTTAAGTATACCTACCACACTTGAAATAGCAATTTTCTTGTTGCAATGTTTTCTTTTAGCTAAAATATGTTAAAAAAATTTAAAATTCGGGCGCGGAAGCAAATATTTAATCGATTTTTTTACAAAAATAAAGTAAGATTTTACGTTTTCTTGATGAATACGTTGTATATTGTAAGCTGGATTTTACTACGCTGCAATAGCAATTTTCTTGTTGCAATGTTTTCTTTAAGCTAAAATATATTATAAAAAATTATAAAATTCGAGCGCGGAAGCAAATATTATTAATGAATACGTTGTTTATTGTAAGCTACATGGGCTGGATTCTAGAATACCTACTACACTTGAAATAGTAATTTTCTTGTTGCCATGTTTTCTTTTAGATAAAATATGATGAAGAATTATAAAATTCTGGCGCGGAAGCAAATATTTCCATGATTTTTTACAAAAATGAATTCAGATTTAATCTATACTTGATGAATACGTTGTATATTTTAAGCTAAATGGGCTGGTTTCTAGAATATCTACTACACATGAAATAGCAATTTTCTTGTTGCAATGTTTTCTTTTAACTAAAATATGATGAAGAATTATGTTATTCGGGCGCGGAAGCAAATATTTACATGATTTTTTACAAAAATAAAGTCAGATTATACCTATTCTTAAAATGGATATTTTTGTTAAAACATTCATATTCATACTTTAGGATCTATACTATGGATGGTTTTAAGCATTGGACATGCAAAAGTGACCAAAACGTGGTACCAATCAGATAATAAATATTCAATTTTCGGGTGTCATTTTAATGAATACGTTGTATATTTTAAGCTACATAAGCTGGATTCTAGAATACCTACCACATTTGAAATGGCAATTTTCTTGTTGCAATGTTTTCTTTTAGCTAAAATATGATGAAGAATTATAAATTTTGGTCGAGGAAGCAAATATTTATATGATTTTCTACAAAAATAAAGTCAGATTTTACCTATTCTTGAAATGGATATTTTTGTTAAAACATTCATATTCATGCTTTAGGATCTATAGTATGGATGGTTTTAAGCATTGGACATGCAAAAGTGACCAAAACGTGGTACCAATCAGATAATAAACATTAATGTTTCGGCTGTCATTTTAATGAATATGTTGTATATTATAAGCTACATGGGCTGGATTCTAGAAGAAACTACCACAGTTATTTGCAATGTGTTCTTTTAGCTAAAATATGATAAAGAATTTTAAAATTCGGGCGCGGAAGCAAATATTTATATGATTTTTTACAAAAATTAAGTCAGATATTACGTATTCTTGAAATGTATATTTTTGTTAAAGCATTCATATTCATGCTTTAGGATCTATACTATGGATGGTTTTAAGCATTGGACATGCAAAAGTGACCAAAACGTGGTACCAATCAGATAATAAACATTCAATTTTCGGGTGTCATTTTAATGAATTCGTTGTATATTGTAAGCTACATGGGCTGGATTCTAGAATACCTACTACACTTAAAATAGCAATTTTCTTGTTGCAATGTTTTCTTTTAGCTAAAATATGATGAAGAATTATAAAATTCGGGCGCGGAAGCAAATATTTATATGATTTTTTTACTAAAATAAAGTCAGATATTACCTATTCTTGATGAATACGTTGTATATTGTATGCTACATGGGCTGGATTCTAGAATACCTACCACACTTGAAATGGCAATTTTCTTGTTGCAATGTTTTCTTTTAGCTTAAATATGATGAAAAATTATAAAATTTATGCGCGGAAGCAAATATTTCTAAGATTTTTTTTCAAAAATAAAGTCAGATTTCACCTATTCTTGATGAATACGTTGTATATTGTAAGCTACATGGGCTGGATTCTAGAATACCTACCACACTTGAACGAGCAACTTTCTTGTTGCAATGTTTTCTTGTAGCTAAAATATGATAAAGAATTATAAAATTCGGACGCGGAAGCAAATATTTATATGATTTTTTACAAAAATAAAGTCAGATTTTACCTATTCTTGAAATGGATATTTTTGTTAAAACATTCATATTCATGGTTTAGGATCTATACTATGGATGGTTTTAAGCATTGGACATGCAAAAGTGATCAAAACGTGGTACTAATCAAATAATAAACATTCAATTTTCGGGTGTCATTTTAATGAATACGTTGTATTTTGTAAGCTACATGGGCTAGATTCTAGAATACCTACCACACTTAAAATAGCAATTTTCTTGTTGCAATGTTTTCTTTTAGCTAAAATATGATGAAGAATTATAAAATTTGGGCGCGGAAGCAAATATTTATTTGATTTTTTACAAAAATAAAGTCAGATATTACATATTCTTCAAATGGATATTATTGTTAAAACATTTATATTCATGCTTTAGGATCTATAATATAGATGGTTTTAAGCATTGGACATGCAAAAGTGACCAAAACGTGGTACCAATCATATAATAAACATTCGGTTATCGGGTGTCATTATAATGAATACGTTGTATATTGTAAGCTACATGGACTGGATTTTAGAATATTTACCACACTTGAAATAGTAATTATCTTGTTGCAATGTTTTCTTTTAGCTAAAATATGATAAAAAATTATAAAATTTGGGCGCGGAAGCAAATATTTATATGATTTTTTACAAAAATAAAGTCAGATTTTATCTAGAATATCTACCACACATAAAATAGCAATTTTCTTGTTGCAATGTTTTCTTTTAACTAAAATATGAAGAAGAATACCTAGAATACCTACCACACTTAAAATAACAATTTTCTTGTTGATGAAGGGCTCCAATTCAGAATGCATTATTATATTAAAAAAGGTATGTGCAAAAAGCGATCTGATTTTTAAATTATTTATTTAAATTCTTATGGCGATCGTTTCGGCTTATAATGCTATCCTCAGGCCACAGCTGAAAATACATTATAAATAAAAAAATATTGTGTTAATTTTATATGTAGAACTTGAATTTATGAAAATAAAAGTGAAATATTTGATAAGAATAAAGAAAATGTTTGAATATTATTATTGTGAATATTTAAACAATATTTGAATTGAAGAAACATGTGCTGTCTTTTAAGGTTATGAAATCAATAAACTTAATACAAACAAGATATATTGCATAAATGTATATAAATAAAGAAAATCATAAATACTAACCGTCTAGAAATATTGAGAATAAAGTTGAAATGAAAATTTTGAAGAAATATAGTTGGAAAATTTTAGAAATTAAATCTGTGATGTTGTGGAACCAGGAAGATGAGATTGACTGAAGAATCTTGTCAGAAGTAGAAATTTTAATATCTTTAGTGAAATTTAGTTTTTTATGAAATTAATATTTAATTTTTAAAAGGCGGTAAATGTTTAAATATATGCCGTTCTGGGAAGTTATTCGTTTCGTTTAGTAATTTGTGATTGTTGTGTAAATGTTTTAGTATTTCGTATTTTTCAAGTATCAGTAGTTTGTGTAAGTTAGTCTCTGTATGTAGAAGTTGAAGGTTATTTATGGATGTGTTGTGATTGTGATTTTTTAAATGTGTACCTAATGCTGAAGGCGGGGTGTTTTTAAAATGTTCTCGGAATCGGGTTTTTATATTTCTTCTGGTTTGACCTATGTAGATACTGTTACAGTTGTTACATGTTATTTTGTATATGCCACTTTTATTCATATTATCTATTGTGGGTGTGTTGTTTTTAATTCTGTTGTAAATGTTTGGTTGTGATTTGGAAGTTAAAATTATATTATATTTTTCGGTTATGCGTTTCAAGTTTTTGTATGTCTCAATATGAAAGGGATTTGAGATAAAAGTTTTCTTTTGTTTAATATGTTTATAAATTTCTTACGTATTAAATTCCGATACAAACTATCAAAGAACGAGGAAGATGAGATTTACCAGAAAATACTTAAACAGGAAATAAGACGACAACAATATAACAGCTGCATCATCGATACAAAACTAAAATTCCTCCACAGAAACCTCTTAACATTCTTACACACAATAGAATATGAAACACTGATTACACAGTTATAAGAAGAAATATTTTTTAAAAACTACGACACAGACCAAAAAAGACCTATGAAACTACAACGCCTTATAGACAAAAAGAATAAAGAAGAAAATCACATTCACCAATAACAACAAACAAAAACAGAACACATACTCAACAACATCAAACACACATTCCCTGCCCGCATAACCAACCTCTCAACAACCACTTTCACAAAGCAAGAAGAAGAAATACTCAACCTCGGTTACAAATTCGCCGCTCCACCACAACCACCACACATAACAAAAATCTCAATAGACATAGAAACACAACTCTACAATCACCCCAACAAAAACAACATAACCCCAGAAATCACACAATGCCTACAAGAACTCACCAAACCCACACGAACCACACATAAGGTACGTGAGAACAATAAATTAATACAAACAAGATCAAATTTTAACAATACTTTCAAATCAATTATTAAATAAAATTCAGACAATAATATCACTATGACTAAAGCAAATAAGAACGCCGGTCTAGTAATTTTAAATACTCAAGAATATATAGATAAAACTCAAAAAAAATTTACAGAAAACAATATCAAACCTTTGCCAAAAAACCCTATTTCAGCATATAACAAAAACCTCAGACAAACAATTAACAACTGCTCTAACACTTTAGAAAAATTTAACATATACCCATATCAAATTATAGAAAAAAACCCACAAACCCCTTGTCTCTATAGCCTAATTAAACTCCATAAACCAGATAAATCCATACGCCCAATCACATCTTCTATTAAATCACCAGCACAAAAACTAGCCAAATCCTTAAATAACATAATTGTTGAAATAAAATGTTATTTTTATTTTAACATGTTCAATTTTAATGTAATAATATGAAAAGAATAGTGTGCTATATAAATATTGTATTATGTTTTGAATGTTTTTGAATATATCGTTATCTGTCAGACTTGAGTTTTCTTATATGTTAATTATATCATATTGACATAGTATATACCTATTATTTCTACACTGGGTTTACGGAATTTCAATGTGGTAGCAGAGCGTAGTTACCCTTGTGGAAGATAGACTTGTGGCGAGTAATACTTGTATCAGTATTCGGCGTGTACTCGATTTGTTCTTATCGTGAATTTTGCATAATATTAATTATTGAGCATGGATGTTCACGGGATTGAAAAGTTAAGAGGTGCTGAAAACTGGAGTATTTGGAAATTTGCCGTAAGAAACTTATTACGTGGTATAGAAGGAGCATTCGATGTCTGCACAGGAGAACTTCAAAAACCAGTACAAGTAGCAGGTGGTGATGAGGAAGCACATAACTTACAGTTAAAAGCATGGGATAAGGCAGAACGAGCTGCGAGTCAAATTCTTGTTAAATCCCTGGAATCTAGAGTTATTGCGCTTCTAGTCACATGCGAAACTGCTAGAGAAATGTGGTTGAAACTACATTCGATATTTGAACAACAAACAAAGCAAGCTGCTCATACTGTCCAAGCAGAGTTTTTTGGATTCAATGTGGCTCCAAATGATGGCATGGTGACGCATATTGCAAAATTCGAAGGACTGATTCTTAGAATGCAACAGTTAAATGTGAAATCAGACGAGTCATCTTCAATGGTTAAATTACTGGATACACTACCAGAAGAATACGAAAGTCTTCGACAAGCATGGTGGGCAAGACCAGAAGAACAGCAAACACTTGCGAACTTGATTGGCGTACTGACATCAGAAGAAAACAGAAGATTACAAAGAACTATGAAACAAGGGAAATTAGTAGCTCTGATGGCTGCTAAAACCAAAAGTCAAAGTGATAAACACTTAAAGAATGAAAAGAAATTTTCAAGCGATAAGAATAATATTACTTTTAAGTGTTATGGATGTGGTGGCTTAGGCCATATCAAAAGAAATTGTCCTTCTAAGCAAATTAAGAAGAAAAGTAAAGGAAATTTCTCAAATGATGAAAAACAAGAGCAGGCATTTATCAGTGAAATTTTGAATGTCGAAATTGACAGTGACATATGGATTGTTGATTCCGGCGCTACAGATAACGTGACAAGTCATAGAGAATGGTATTCATAGTTCCAGAAATTTACTACACCTGTCAAGATCCACATTGGTAATAACTCAACTATGGATGCATTAGGAAAAGGAACAATTAAATTTGAGGCTGCTCTTGATGGAAAATGGTTGCCTTGTTTTATGGAAAACGTTCTTTACGTTCCACAAGCAAGAAGAAATTTGTTTTCCGTAACATCTTCTCTTGATAAAGGTCTGGAGTTTAAGTCATCAAAATTCACTTGTGAATTCAGTAAAGATGGTGTCATAAAAGCACGTGGAGTACGAGTTGGACAATTATTTCGAATGGTAATTCGAATGAAAGAAGAAAAATCATCAAATGAAGTAAATTTGACATCAAAACATTCACTGCAAATTTGGCATGAACGATTCAGTCATCAGAATAAACGTCATGTACAACAAATTTTAAAACAAAATGGAATTGATGTAATGGGTAATGACGAGTTTTGAGGAGCCTGCGTTGAAGGCAAGCAGCACCGAAGTACATTTCAGTCACGTCAGCAGCGTGCAAATGCATGTGGTGAAGTTATTCACGCTGACATATGTGGTCCCATGGAGAATACTTCGCTAGGAGGAGCAAAATATTTTCTTTGTTTTACATGTGATTTCTCCAAGTTCAGAATGGTTTACTTCCTCAAAGAAAAGTCAGAATCTGTTGAGAAGATAAAAGATATGTTAGAATTAATGAGAAATCAATGTGGAAGACAAGTTGGGACATTCTTCTGTGATGGAGGCTTAGAATTTAATAACGGTAACGAGAAGAAACTATTGAGTTCGAAAGGTACGAAACTTGTTATTAGTAATCCATACACTCCGGAGCAAAACGGTTGTGCTGAGAGTAACCGAACAATTGTAGAACTGGCTCGTACAATGCTTGTAGCAAAAGATTTACCAAAATGTATATGGGCGGAAGCAGTGAACACTGCAGTGTACGTACTAAATCGTACGGGGCCAAGCAATACAATTGGAAAAACACTATATGAAATATTTACAGGGAATAAAATACATCTGGAAAATTTCCATATCTTCGGTACTGGATGTTATGTACATGTACCGAATGTGCATAGAAAAAAATGGGATGCGAAAGGACAACACGGCGTATTTGTTGGATACTCCGATTATATAGACGGCTTTCGTGTCTGGATGAAGAATGGAAATCAGATCGTAAGAAGTAAAAATGTCATATTTGAACCAGAGACTGCAGGGAAGACTATGGCAATAATTCAATTAGACAAGAACAGTGACGAATCAAAGAAAGAAGATAGTAATAATGTTAATGTCATAGAAAATAATTCTCAATTACTAGAACCAAGAAGTAACGAAGAAAATTCTACAGATACAAGACTAAGAAATCATGCAAATATCAAGGTACCAGAAAGACTAATAGAGACTATGCTAGCTGAAGTAGATGAGCCCACTTGCTACAGAGAAGCTGTAAACTCGAGAGACTACAAGTTCTGGCAATCAGCAATGGAAGAAGAAATGGCTTCATTAAAAGAAAATTGTACATGGAAGATAGTTAAGCTGCCAGAAAATAGAAAAGCGATTTCCAACAAGTGGTTATATCGCATCAAACGTAAACCTGATGGCACAATTAGTCGTTATAAAGCACGACTGGTTATTCGTGGATTTAGTCAACAGAAAGGTATTTAGTCCTGTCGCACGATTTGACACGATGCGAACAGTCTTGAGTATCGCAGCAAAGTCTCATTTAGAAATTGCACAATTTGACGTCAAAACAGCTTTTCTAAATGGGAATTTTGAAGAAGAAATTTTCATGGAACAGCCTGAAGGGTTTGAAGATGGTACAGACCGCGTCTGTAAGCTTCAAAAGAGTTTGTATGGACTGAAGCAAAGTCCACGATGCTGGAATCATCGATTTAAGGAAGTATTGTTGAGCTTTGGTTTACAAGAAAGTACAGCAGATCCTTGTTTATTTTATAGGAATCTAGATGGTAAGAAATCAATTACTGCTTTGTATGTTGACGATGGCCTTGTTTTTGCAAACAAAAGAAGTGACATTGACATGTTTCTTCATCAATTGAAAATGAAATTTCAAATAACTGTAGAGCCATTTGGATACTTTTTGAATATACAAATTAAACGTCAAGATGATGGTTCTATTTTTATCAATCAAAAAACTTATGCTAAAGGTGTATTACGACGTTTCAATATGACTGATTCAAATCCAGTATCGACCCCAATACAGCAATACATACAAGAAGAAGACAGTGAAATAACCAATGCCCCATACCGAGAAGCTGTAGGCAGTTTAATGTATTTGGCTGTTGCTACACGGCCAGACATTTCCTTTGCGGTCAATTATGCATTACAGTTTCTGGAAAAGCCTCAAGAACAACATTGGAGCCTAGTAAAAAGAGTTATGAAGTATATAAGAGGTTCAGCATCAATGGGTATTCTTTATAGTGCCAAAGATAATGAACTGATAGGTTATAGTGACGCAGATTTTGCAAGTGATCCAACGTCAAGAAGATCTGTCAGTGGAATTATATTTAAATATAGTGGTGGTGCCATCACATGGGCGAGTAAGCGACAGCAATGTGTGTCACTGTCAACCACAGAGGCTGAATATGTGGCTGCAAGCAAGGCAGCAAAAGAAGCGATTTGGTTTCACAGACTCTTCACAGAAATTTCACCCTTGAAGAAAGTACCAATGATTTTAATGGATAATGCTAGTGCTCTCACGCTGGCAAAGAATCCTGTTTTCCACAAAAGAACAAAGCACATAGATGTTCGTTTCCATTTCGTCAGGGAGCAGTTGCAAGTTGGACAATTGGAAATATCGCATGTGTCATCTGAAAATCAACTTGCTGATATCTTGACAAAACCAATTCCTCGTGTTCAATTTCTAAAACTTTGTAATATGCTAGGAATTGTTTCAATGTTAAAATAAAACTAAAGTGTTAGGGGAAGTGTTGAAATAAAATGTTATTTTCATTTTAACAGGTTCAATTTTAATGTAATAATATAAAAAGAATAGTGTGCTATATAAATATTGTATTATGTTTTGAATGTTTTTGAATATATCGTTATCTGTCAGACTTGAGTTTTCTTATATGTTAATTATATCATATTGACATAGTATATACCTATTAATTCTACACTGGGTTTACGGAATTTCAATAATAATAAATAAAAAATTAAATTACGTTTCAAAATACTCTATTAAAAATTCACAAGAACTCATACAGACATTAAACACAACAATACAACACAATCAAAAAGATTTCACATTAATTTCATTCGATATAATAAACTTATACACTAATATCCCGATAAATGAATCACTTCATATTCTTAAAAATATAATAGAAACAGATCAACAATTCATTAACAAATACAATTTAGAACAAACAGACATGGACAACTTAATACATTTATTTAAACAAGTTACAGATCAAAACTTTTTTACTTTTAATAATAAAATTTACAAATTAGAAGATGGCTTACCAATGGGTAGCCCCATTAGTGGCTTATTAGCAACCATATTTATAGATAATTTAGAATAAAAAATAATGAACACACCACTTAGCAAAAATATCCTGTTTTGGAAACGTTACGTAAGAAGATAAGGAAGGCGATTTTGAAAGGTAGGCTTCCTTTTGCCGAGGGGGGCGGTGTGGGTAGATTTATTAGGGTTGCTACTTGTATGACATTTATTAGTTTTGTTGCCAGGTGTTTCTTTTGTTATGTGTGAATCTTTTGATTTGGCTTCAAGTATTTTGGAAGTGGTTAGGGGTTGATTAATTTGAGTTTGCAGGTGTGTGAAATTTATGAGTTTTATGGACGTGAGAAAAAAATTTCTTTGTAAATTTTTAGTTAGAAGATGATGTTCAGGTCCCTTACCGCCAGGTAGAGATCTCTGTCGCCTAATCAAAATTTATTACTGGGAATTTTTATATTTGTTCGTACTTTGACGATTCTCTGGGTTATTGTTACTATATGAGTAGATTGTTGTTATTTTTTATTTATTATTATTATATTTTTTGTCAGCCAGTACGGTTGTGTGGTCGTGGCGTGTCTTGTCTGATCGTGTAGATAAGCAACATAGCCCGCCCTGTCCATTTGGATGGGTTGCCGCACAACGGCTCGGTGTGTGCTGGCCTTGCAGAGACTGCAGGCTGACAACCTGCATCGCTAAAATGCAAGTAAAACATGTCACGAAACAAGTACTTCAGGTACTTGAGGCCTTGTTCCATATAGGAATGTTGTGCCACTGATGATGATGATTGACGATTCTCTGGGTTATTGTTACTATATGAGTAGATTGTTGTTATTTTTTATTTATTATTATTATATTTTTTAATTTTTACTGTATAAAAAGAAAGTTAGTATCTAACAGACCTGTTAGACCTTTATGGGAAGATTTTTTAACAAAACTTTGGAAGAGGGAGATTTCCTGTGAATGAGTAGTGGGGAAAATCCTTCTACCTATATAACGAAGAGTTGTGAGCTATGAAAACTGTATATCTGTTTAGACTTAACAGTTTAAATAAGCTATATTCTGATTAAGAAATTGTTATTGTTCGTCATCATGAATACATATGAACAATTGTGTTTTGAACTCTTTGGAGAAGCTAGTGAAATCTGTCGTCAGCCGGAACCGAAGAAAAAGAAGAAAAATATTGAAATTATCAGTAATGTTAAAGTCAAGCCGGCTCGGTCTGCGGTTAAACAGAATAAAACAAAGAAAAGTGAAATTTTGAAAAAGACGAAGTTAGCAAACGAAACACAACAATCAACAACTAAGGAAGATCTGATCTACACGCCCGAGCGTCCTTTGACACCGGACATCATCATCGCTTCTCTGGTTAATGAAAAACCCCAAGAGCTGCAGGTCCAGCAACAATCTGTGCCAGACAAAATTGTAAAAAATAGTGATTGTGACATAGTGAAACAACCATGGAGTTCTTCATTTCGTACACCTGAACGGGCGCCAACACCGGATATCATATTCATCGACGATGATAAGGATAACGAGTACCAGATACCATAGCAATCATCATCAATAAAAGCGGCACCGTTAGAAAAAAATACTACATGGTTGGACCAGTATGCACAAGACTGGAATGACGAAACTGAAGATTTTCCTAATATAAATTTAGAATTCATAACGGGAACGGCCTCAGTCGATATATATTTCGCTTTACCAATAAATCTAAGTAAATACGATCATAACAATAGACTACTGCAGGGAAGTTTTATATATATTGATGAGGTTGAACGAAAAAAAATTGTTTATATTGGTTTAAATCCTCACAATAAATTTAAAATAACCATAAGACTTGTAGATATTCGAACCAGTCAACAAATTAACATTATTAATATCGGGAAAATTTGTGAATATTTAAATCAAAATGTAAAGAATTCTCTTCTGACAAAGACATCAGGATGTAATAAGGGTAATTATGTAAGCGGTGTTAATATTACGAAGCTACCAATGCAAAAAATTAAATTATTATACAAAAGAAATTTTATTGTTTTGAATAAAGATGAAATTGAAAATTTAATTAATGCTCAAAATTTATAACAGAATATAACATTATCTTTGGAAAAGAGATTTTCTAATATTGACATTTATACAAATTATTTGAATTTTCTACAAAAAACAGCCATCTGTAAACTTATCGATATAAGTTTAGATTTAAGAAAAACAGCGTATAAAACGTTATTACAGAATTGTGACATGGATTATTGTTATATAAGTGTAATATTGTGGGAATTATCTACATACTATAATGTTAAGTTGAACATGGATTTGGAATATGTGTATCATTATATGAATAGGGAAAAAAAATATGTGACAATACTGAAATAAAACACAGTTACTTAAAAATGAATGTGTATGTATTTTCTATCAATAATACTAGTTTTTTACAATGTTTTGAAAATTGTCTTATGTATATAAAAGATGTATGTAACAACAATATGAAATACATAGTTAATTAAAATATATTTTGTAATTTATTTTCTATTACTAATTTAACCTAGTTACATTGTCCTGAAATAATAATGAAACAATCTTTTAATATAAACATCATTCAGCATACGGTCATGTCTGTTAAACAATTTTTGAAAATAGTTTAGAGAATATCCGTTAATTCTAAACAACAGATAAATTAGACAGTAATGACCGCACACTGACGAAAAATAGTCTTGCATGTTAAGTGTATTATATTTCCAAATTACAGTATTACGTTTTAAAAACTGGATATGCTGAGGGATTTGTGGTGGTCGTCCATAACTATCGAAATATTCTCCACGCCCGTTACGGTCAATGAAGATGGCGATCCAATGGCTCCCAGGGTCTGACGCGCCATCGAAATTCGCTACAATGGCGCAAGGGTAGTTTACCTGCATAGGTAACTTATCTGCTGCAAAGACGCCATATTGACACGCATTCCTGAAGTAGCGATGGAGAATCGTCTCTATGAACACCGCATTCATCTTTACAATAACTGTTGTACCATTTACACAGATGAAGTATATTCTCGGACGCACATATCATACTGCTGTGTGTATATGGAATACAACATTTAGTAGTAATATCCGATGTTTTATATTGAAGACTGCGCAAATTTGTGAGGCTTGGACATTCTCTCATCCCTTAACAAATACAAACTTTTCATCAAAATCAATTATACTTGTTAAGATGGTTTTTAAATTGTCATATTCAATAAAACCATCGTCCCAGTCAAACCCGTGATGATATTTTTTCAACCAATTTATTTGAGAAATTTGTTTTACAGAGAGACGATTTTTCAAATACGGTGGTTTGAATAAAAAATGTTGAAAAACTTTTCCGTCGAGGGATGTTACTGCTAGCTCTTTTACAATTAATTCATCTTTTTCACCATTGAAATATTGTATGTCAATAATATAACCCATTGCTGCCAAAGGTTTAAATGAAACTAATTAACATTTACAAGAGATTATATATTTATTAATAATAATAATTGTATACAAAATATTTAACCACCAAAATCTATAATTACATTTATATCCTTATCTATTTCAATAATATTATCAAACTCTGCATAAATAATACAATTCACGGTTTCTGTTAGAGCTTCTTCGAAACCAACTTCGATACGTACCGAGCCATGACGTGTCAGATTTCAGTGATTCATTGTATTAGCTGACAAGTCCGGCGTCAGATCGAAAGCTGCTAAACAGAAACCATCTGGAAAACTATCTCTATCAATACAATTACCGTCATTTGAAAAATGAATTCCTGTTCCGGAATATAATGTATTGTACATTTGAATATAAGATTTAACATTCGAAAAACTTGTATGCAATGGTTTTGACGGTAATTGCTGTCCATTTACATATAATGATAAGAAATTAATTTTAAAATGATGAAAATTAAACAGGTTTGTGTCGTAACTTTCGTGAAAAGCCTTATTCGCTACAAACCCTAGAATACATCTTTTAGGTATTTGTCCTAAAAATACATTATCTAACGATTTTCCCATGGCACCTCCAGCTAATGTTAGAGTTTTAGATATAGCCCTAGTTACAGGGTACTTAGCGGTTGTTAACTGTAGAGCTTTGTTGTGGGCCAGTAAGTCGCTAGGATTTAATTTCACTCTTCTTACAAGTAATGTAGCTTCCGTTATTTGAGTTTTCACATTTACACCCTCTAATCCTGATAAAATGTTGAAACTATCTCGGGAGCGAATAAGTCGCATTCTCAATTCAACGCCGTTGATAAGAAATTTTTCTTGATTAAAAATATCAACATGCAGATGTCCCATCATATCAACTTCTTTGCTTAACTCTGTATATTTTTTTCGTTTTTCAAAGCCTTTATTGTCATTAATCACGTTATTCATTTTTCCTGCATCGTCCGCGTACCATAATGATGCTGTGAGATGCGATTTTTTAGCATCGCTGCCATAATTCAATAACGTTTCAATGTACGAACGATACGCATATGTATTGTCTGGAGGTGAAACAAGTTCTTGATTGAGATATACGTCTATCTGACTGAACATGGAATGAAGCCAATTGTTTACAGGACCAACTGTAGTGTCGGTGGCGGTTAGGGCTGTTCCGTCTGCTTTGGTTATTTTTGCTTTAAAGTGAATCATAGTTTGTGACAAATCTATATATTCATCACTCTGACCGGGGACTACAAATTCTACCGGCCCATCTTCAGTTATAGATGATAAGGGTTTGTCCATTTTCTATGCTTGTTTGCGTAGGTGGTAGCGAAAATAAATCAAGTTTAGTTTTAATACACTTGCATGATTGCGTATGTAGAAAAGCCATAACTGATTGTTATTATTATTATTATTATTTATCGAAGACGTCCAGAACTCTATTTATTTTGTTCTTCACACCTCTAGCCTGCTGTCGCGAGTGATTACGTTTTAGTGACGTTCTCTTCTTTTTATAACCTGAACCACTCATAAGTGTGTCAATTTTGGATTCAGCTTTTCGTTTCAAATTATTTCCCGCTTCAGACAGTCTTTGGTGGAACGCTTCTTTTGCAGGTCGATTTTCACTCAAATCTCCTAAGAAACTCATCCCTGTTCTGAGTGCTTCTTTCCCAACGACGCTTGCTCCTCTTTTTATAATTGGTAAGACCGTTCTAAATAATCCACTAAAAAAACTACCAAGCCCGTGACCTCGCTGATAAGCAGAGCCTCGAAAAACAACAGAACCAATCCCGGTTCCTGCTTGATGGTTATAATAAATTTGATAGGGGCAATTTTTCATTGTGAACGTCTAAAGTGTAACTTAACACTTAAAGTTCCAAATTGGAATGGTATTGGTTTCCCTTCAACACACCTTATATCGATTTCAATATTCTGGAAATCTCGTCGGAGCACAGGAATATAATATAGTGGAGAAAATGTAACCATTTTACTAGAACCGTGTATATAATTTGAAATATCAACATGTACTGTTCGTAACAAGGGTGTGAGTACATCTCCAACAAATTACTGTTCAACAATATCGCAATATATAAACATTTCAGGATGTATTCCGAGATAAAGATTTGACGAATCATAATATGATAATCTCTCAGCAAATAAATCAGTTCCCGGTTCATATCCTAGCTGTTGTGAAAGTTTCGGAGATAATTTCAAAGAACAAAAGTTTGTATCTTTAATAAAATATACTCTTATGCGACGAATATTTTTTTCAATTTCGATATTAATATGGTCGCGAAGTCTAGCATGCTGATTAATCGCGTTTATTACATCGTCTACACTTCTATAATATCCAGGCTGAATATGTGCTTCTCTTTTGTGTATTTTAGGTCTTCCATCCACAAATGTTTCAAATTGATATTTAATATAGTTTTCATGAGCGCAAACTGTGTAGAAAGTACAAGGATACTGTATTTCAGCTAGGGCAACTTCCCAGTTACCGTCAAGTTTTACACTTTGCGTTATTTGCTTAGTGAATAGTGTTGTTTTATTATTCGGAAAATAATTCATCGAACTATTACTAGGCAATGTCATATAAAATTCATTTTTAGACATTATTCTCAAAATATTTTATATTTTTTGCTGGTATCCAAGAGTTGAATTTATCAGTATATCCTTTCCATTTGACAACCACTTTCTTTCTGTTACCACTACCCTTCGATTCGATTATTTTATCTATTTGAAATTCATCATCGGCATTTATATACACTTTCTGTAATTCCGGTTCATAAAATACTCCTTCAATGTTTTCTTCATTTAAATCCTCCAATCTATAAACGGGTGGACGTCTTTTAATTACCGTTTTAATTCTAAATACTTCTTGAGACCAATTACTCGTAAAGCCTTTTTCAAAAACATGTTTTTCTCTTGATATACGTACAGTATCTCCAACTTCTAATTTAGGTATTTTATTTTTTATTGTTTTATTATTCCTATTCTGATTCCGCCAGGCTTGTAGAATATTTTTATCGTGTTCATCTTTCGGGGCTATTTTGATTGACGAATGTACTGTACTATCGTATGCTTTTAAAAGTTTAGAAAGCATATCGATATATAGGTACATATTGTAGCGTGTAAAATAACGATACATTCTTGTTTTTAATGTTCTATTTAATCTTTCCACGAAACAAGCTTTAACATCAGGATTTTGTGTAACGTAATATTTAATATCATATTCACGCAAAAATCTCCGTACACTACTTGCAATGAATTCTGTGCCTTTGTCTGTTTGTAGGTATATAGGTATGCGCTTACTGTCGTTAAATATTTTTTTAAAAGCATTAATGATAGTACCCGGTTTCTTATCAGTTAAAGGCATTGCCCAAGCAAATCTGCTAAATACGTCAATTACAGTTAAAATTTATTTAAAACCGTCATTGAATTTACTAAGACTTCTCATATCATTCAGATCAGCTTGAAATAAATCCTTAATATTGTAAACCTTGTATTTGTTTCGGAGAAATCTTCTTTGTATCGGTTTATGTAGTGTGTAGGCATCTTGACTACTTAACCATTTTTTGACAGCTTCAGTAGAGTATTTACCTTTAACTATTTTCTTAAGATTCGCTAATCCTGTGAACCCAGCGGCATGGGATGGGTTGAAATAAATATCTGTCAGTGTACGGTTCATTTCTAAAATTTGAACGATTCCCACACGTCGGGTGAAGGAACGCGTGCACTTCTGTGCGTACTCTCTTTATTACTGTGAATAAATGGAGACGACATATCTGTAAATTCTCTTTTTCTTCGCGGGTTTCCAATCAATTCGTTAGGAATGTTATTTTTTATCAGTACTTTTCAAAATTCTTGCCATCCCACTGGGTTACTTTTTTTTTCCTCGGTCTAATGATATCTCCAACTAAATCGGTAATATTTGAATTTGGTATTTCACTATTATTAATACTAACTAAACCGTATTCATCCCACGTTATATTCTTATCTGATTTAAGTATATTTAAAAAAATATTCGCTTTTTTGCGGTATGTTTTGGTAGAGTATTTAAAATTATATCGTCAGTTAATTGCTATTTAATTTTAATATATGGCAACTGTTCTTTTGTTTCAATAGAAGCGGCTGCGGTGCTGGTGGTGTCGTCGATTAAAGGAATTTTGACAGGTTCACGTAGTTGGTTTTGAAACTGGAGATATCGTTGAAGATTTTCTTGATATAAAGCCCATTTTTCATAATCAGAAATTTTTAAATTTAATACTTTTTTCATATCTTTATCAATTTGCGTGGTTATATTATTATTATCACGAAGTTGGTGTAACGTTTCCGGCGTAATTAAAGCATATTTTTTAGCATGTTCCATTTTAACTCTAATGAAATATACTACTTAAAATTCCGGAGATAAGCGGTGCTATTAACAATGGGACGAACGCCCCTTCTGACTGAACTAAAATCTTTTTCTTTTGTTTCCAATTATCTCCTCGTTTCACAAGTTTACGTAAAATTTGTTTATGACGCCCAAGATTATGACGTTGTTTCTTATTTAGAGGGACTATACCACGTAGAATATTGTGTGCACATTCACAGATACAAAGAACGTTATTACTGTCTGCGTTTTTCAACAAAACAGCACGCTGGTTTGGTTTCAATCAATGTAACGCACGCAGGAAGTTTGCGTTATTGGTTAACGTTTTAGACATAATTACATAATAACCTCTGGCAACTTCGTATTACCGTATTTATACTTTTTCTTCGGTATATAGACGTAAACTTGTTCGTTGCGCACGGTTCTAAATCTACTCCAATCTGGTGTAGATTGTATTAAATCGAAAATAAGGTAAGTATGTGGTTCTGAAGTAGCATCGTTGTATGCATCTTAAATATATTTATTATTCTCAGGGCAAACCTGTCGTGATAAATGTAAAATTTGTGCTTTATCTCGTGGATTCTTGAAATAAATTATGTAATGAGCATTCAATGATATATCACGCTGACCCTTGCCCTGATTAAATATATTCTGAGTAATGAAAAATACAGATAAATTTTTATGATGACTGCCCTTTGTAAAAATATCAACCACACATGAATCTGTTTCACGCATAAGATCATCTATTATTATTACGTGCGGGTTATTACCGTCAAAATTGTCCATATCTGGCAAACCTTGTTGAAAATTCACATTAGGTATTGTATTATATAAACTCTGCCATGTGCTGTAAAACCAGGTAACTTTTGAAAAAACTGTATCGCACATGTTGATCATATTTTTTAAGAAGGTAACGACAAAATAAGATTTACCACTACCCGAGGGACCGGCCACAATGGCGGTAAAAGGATGTTTGAATTTGATAAGATCTGACATTTCACCATAAAACAAAAGTCGGAAATGACAAAAAGTTTGCTGGACAATTCATTTATAATCTCCAATGAAAATAAAAACTCCCATATACATTTTTATTAAACGGTCAAAATAACAGGGAAACAGAAAGAACAACAATAAAGGTTTAATTATAATTTATTCTAGGTTTCTTAAAGCCATAAGGTACAGAAAAATGGTTATCCAATAAACGACGTTTCATACATTTAACATTAAATATTTTACTCTCTGTACGCGTAATTACATCATGAACGAGAGTATTTCTTATATTATTAGATACAATAACAGGAGGATTACAATTTTCGTCGTTTTCTTTTAGTATCATTCTTTTTAAACAATCAAAGTTAATTATTTGTGAGTTTTTATAATTTAAAGTGAAACCTTTAACTTTACATATTTGTTTAGTTTCACGCCTACCTTTCAAAATCGCTTCCCTTATCTTCTTACGTAGACGATATACTAATACTCTGGACTGGCACTCAGACAGAACTAGAAAAATTATGAACGAAGGAAAAATCAAAGAAATACATGGTTTTCCACAAAGTTTTATTCACAAAAGTGACAACGTCGTTTCGACTTTACAGTCATCTTCAGACAATATTGTACAAAGAAAACATTAGCGTTTATATACGGTGGATTAGCCATTAGAAGGGGAAAGTTTCTACTTAATTCTTAATGATAGGTATTTCCAAAGATATTAAGAAGAGGAGAGTTACTTACGTCTACCTGTTCATTAACAATGTTTTCATTCGAATTTACAGCTTTTCTTATTTCTAGGTTTTCCAAAATGTTTAATTTACCTCCTTTATCTGCTATGTGTAGAATTTGAAATTCGCCGTTAAAATTATGTTTATTTAAAATACAATGTTCAGAAAAGCCTGTTAAGCAATTTTGTTTTTCAATAGAATTTACATGTTCTTTAATTCTTTGTTTAAAACTTCTACCACTTTGACCAACGTAAACGGCATCACAATCATTACATTTAATTTTATAAATACCGCTACGGTTTGATTTTTCTTGTTTTCCTTTATTATTCGAAATAATTTTAACAAAAAACTTTGTGGAAAACCAAGTATTTCTTTGATTTTTCCTTCGTTCATAATTATTCAAATATGTTTCACCAAGAATCGACTACAAATACATTATCGTTTATTTAGAACTAGAAAACTTTCATAAACTTATTAACAACATTTCTAAAATTAAATTCACCGTTGAACTAGAAACAGACACTAAAATCAACTTCATTGACCTATCATTACACAGAGACACAGACACCAACAATAAAATTTTCTACAACATCTACAGAAAACCAACATCTACAGACATCATCATACCTCAACATTCATATCACGACCCACTCATAAAACAAACAGCTTTCAACTTTTTATTCTTTAGACTATTAACAACCCCCCTTTCGGATATAGATTTTGAAATAGAATACAACACCATATTCACAATTGGCATAAATAATAATTACTTTCTAAAATATATCAACACAATTCAATAAAACAAAAAACTCACTTTTAACAAATAACAAAATTTATAAACATATTAAACAAAAGAAAACTTTTCTCTCAATTCCCTTTCATATTGAAACATACAAAAACTTAAAACGCATAACCGAAAAATTTAATATAATTTTAACTTCCAAATCACAATCAAACATTTACAACAGAATTAAAAACAAAACACCCACAATAGATAATATGAATAAAAGTGGCATATACAAAATAACACGTAACAACTGTAACAGTATCTACATAGGTCAAACCAGAAGAAATATAAAAACCCGATTCCAAGAACATTTAAAAAACACCCCGCCTTCAGCATTAGGTACACATTTAAAAAATCACAATCACAACACATCCATAAATAACCTTCAACTTCTACATACAGAGACTAACTTACACAAACTACTGATACTTGAAAAATACGAAATACTAAAACATTTACACAACAATCACAAATTACTAAACGAAACGAATAACTTCCCAGAACAGCATATATTTAAACATTTACCGCCTTTTAAAAATTAAATATTAATTTCATAAAAAACTAAATTTCACTAAAGATATTAAAATTTCTACTTCTGAAAAAATTCTTCAGTCAATCTCATCTTCCTGGTTCCACAACATCACAGATTTAATTTCTAAAATTTTCCAACTATATTTCTTCAAAATTTTCATTTCAACTT
The DNA here is from genome assembly GCA_035578165.1 of Stenolophus ochropezus. Classification (NCBI taxonomy): domain Eukaryota; kingdom Metazoa; phylum Arthropoda; class Insecta; order Coleoptera; family Carabidae; genus Stenolophus; species Stenolophus ochropezus. The sequence goes on from JAQOWZ010000160.1 coordinate 65,805, forward strand.
TATTCTCAATATTTCTAGACGGTTAGTATTTATGATTTTCTTTATTTATATACATTTATGCAATATATCTTGTTTGTATTAAGTTTATTGATTTCATAACCTTAAAAAACAGCACATGCTTCTTCAATTCAAATATTGTTTAAATATTCACAATAATATTATTCAAACATTTTCTTTATTCTTATCAAATGTTTCACTATTATTTTCATAAATTCAAGTTCTACATATAAAATTAACACAATATATTTTTATTTATAATGTATTTTCAGCTGTGGCCTGAGGATGGCATTATAAGCCGAAATCGATCGCCATAAGAATCTAAATAAATAATTTAAAAATCAGATTGCTTTTTTTTCACATTCCTTTTTTAATAATAATATTACATTCTGAATTGGAGCCCTTCATCAACAAAATTGAAAACATGGAGATATCCATGAAACTCCGCCAGCTGAAATATACACTTAATAAACGACACAAAATTCAACAACATCTAAACTTTCTTCACGCATCAAAATTAAAAAAACTAACTCCAGATTTCTTACTTATTAAATTCCGATACAAACTATCAAAGAACGAAGAAGATGAGATTCACCAGAAAATACTTAAACAGGAAATAAGACGACAACAATATAACAGCTCCATCATCGATACAAAACTAAAATTCCTCCATAGAACCCTCTTAACATTCTTACACACAATAGAATATGAAACACTGATTACACAGTTAGAAGAAGAAATATTTTTTAAAAACTACGACACAGACCAAAAAAGACATGAAACTACAACGCCTTATAGACAAAAAGAATAAAGAAGAAAATCACATTTACCAATAACAACAAACAAAAACAGAACACATACTCAACAACATCAAACACACATTCCCTGCCCGCATAATCAACCTCTCAACAACCACTTTCACAAAGCAAGAAGAAGAAATACTCAACCTCGGTTACAAATTCGCCGCTCCACCACAACCACCACACATATCAAAAATCTCAATAGACATAGAAACACAACTCTACAATCACCCCAACAAAAACAACATAACCCCAGAAATCACACAATGCCTACAAGAACTCACCAAACCCACACGAACCACACATAAGGTACGTGAGAACAATAAATTAATACAAACAAGATCAAATTTTAACAATACTTTCAAATCAATTACTCAAAAAATTTCAGACAATAATCTCACTATAACTAAAGCAGATAAGAACGCCGGTCTAGTAATTTTAAATACTCAAGAATATATAGATAAAACTCAAAAAAAATTTACAGAAAACAATATCAAACCTTTGACAAAAAACCCTATTTCAGCATATAACAAAAACCTCAGACAAACAATTAACAACTGCTCTAACACTTTAGAAAAATTTAACATATACCCATATCAAATTATAGAAAAAAACCCACAAACCCCTTGTCTCTCTAGCCTCATTAAACTCCATAAACCAGATAAATCCATACGCCCAATGACATCTTCTATTAACTCACCAGCACAAAAACTAGCCAAATCCTTAAATAACATAATAAATAAAAAATTAAATTACGTTTCAAAATACTCTATTAAAAATTCACAAGAACTCATTCAGACATTAAACACAACAATACAACACAATCAAAAAGATTTCACATTAATTTCATTCGATATAATAAACTTATACACTAATATCCCGATAAATGAATCACTTCATATTCTTAAAATTATAATAGAAACAGATCAACAATTCATTAACAAATACAATTTAGAACAAACAGACATAGACAACTCAATACATTTATTTAAACAAGTTACAGATCAAAACTTTTTTACTTTTAATAATAAAATTTACAAATTAGAAGATGGCTTACCAATGGCTAGCCCCATTAGTGGCTTATTAGCAACCATATTTATAGATAATTTAGAATAAAAAATAATGAACACACCCCTTAGCAAAAATATCCTGTTTTGGAAACGTTACGTAGTCGATATACTAATACTCTGGACTGGCACTCAGACAGAACTAGAAAACTTTCATAAACTTATTAACAACATTTCTAAAATTAAATTCATCGTTGAACTAGAAACCGACACTAAAATCAACTTCCTTGACCTTACATTACACAGAGACACAGACACCAGCAATAACATTTTCTACAACATCTACAGAAAACCAACATCTACAGACATCATCATACCTCAACATTCATATCACGACCCACTCATAAAACAAACAGCTTTCAACTTTTTATTCTTTAGACTATTAACAACCCCCCTTTCGGACATAGATTTTGAAATAGAATACAACACCATATTCACAATAGGCATAAATAATAATTACTCTTTAAACTATATCAACAAACAATTTAATAAAACAAAAAACTCATTTTTAACAAATAACAAAATTTATAAACATATTAAACAAAAGAAAACTTTTATCTCAATTCCCTTTCATATTGAAACATACAAAATTTAAAACGCATAACCGAAAATATAATATAATTTTAACTTCCAAATCACAACCAAATATTTACAACAGAATTAAAAACAACACACCCACAATAGATAATATGAATAAAAGTGGCATATACAAAATAACACGTAACAACTGTAACAGTATCTACATAGGTCAAACCAGAAGAAATATAAAAACCCGATTCCAAGAACATTTAAAAAACACCCCGCCTTCAGCATTAGGTACACATTTAAAAAATCACAATCACAACACATCCATAAATAACCTTCAACTTCTACATACAGAGACTAACTTACACAAACTACTGATACTTGAAAAATACGAAATACTAAAACATTTACACAACAATCACAAATTACTAAACGAAACGAATAACTTCCCAGAACAGCATATATTTAAACATTTACCGCCTTTTAAAAATTAAATATTAATTTCATAAAAAACTAAATTTCACTAAAGATACTAAAATTTCTACTTCTGAAAAAATTCTTCAGTCAATCTTCCTGGTTCCACAACATCATAGATTTAATTTCTAAAATTTTCCAACTATATTTCTTCAAAATTTTCATTTCAACTTTATTCTCAATATTTCTAGACGGTTAGTATTTATGATTTTCTTTATTTATATACATTTATGCAATATAACTTGTTTGTATTAAGTTTATTGATTTCATAACCTTAAAAAACAGCACATGCTTCTTCAATTCAAATATTGTTTAAATATTCACAATAATATTATTCAAACATTTTCTTTATTCTCATCAAATGTTTTACTATTATTTTCCTAAATTCAAGTTCTACTTATAAAACTAACAATATATATTTTTATTTATAATGTATTTTCAGCTGTGGCTTGAGGATGGCATTATAAGCCGAAATAATAAGAAATTGTTGTAATGTTTTCTTTGAGCTAAAATATGATGAAGAATTATAAAATTCGGGCGCGAAAGCAAATATTTATATGATTTTTTACAAAAATAAAGTCAGATTTTACCTATTCTTGATGAATACGTTGTATATTGTAAGATACATGGGCTGGATTCTAGAATACCTACCACACTTAAAATAGCAATTTTCTTGTTGCAATGTTTTCTTTTAGCTACAATATCATGAAGAAGTATAAAATTGGGGCGCGGAATCAAATATTTATATGATTTTTTACAAAAATAGTCAGATTTTACATATTCTTGATGAATACGTTGTATATTGTAAGCTACATGGGCTAGATTCTAAAATACCTACCACACCCGAAATAGCAATTTTCTTGTTGCAATGTTTTCTTTTAGGTAAAATATGATGAAGAATTATAAAATTCGGGCGCAGAAGCAAATATTTATATGATTTGTTACATAAATAAAGTCAGATTTTACGTATTCTTGAAATGGATATTTTTGCTAAAACATTCATATTCATGCTTTAGAATCTATACTATAGATGGTTTTAAGCATTGGATATGCAAAAGTAACCAAATCGTGGTACCAATCAGATAATAAACATTCAATTTTCGGGTGTCATTTTAATGAATACGTTGTATATTGTAAGCTACATGGGCTGGATTCTAGAATATCTACCACACTTGAAATAAAAATTTTCTTGTTGCAATGTTTTCTTTGATCTAAAATATGATGAAAAATTATAAAATTCGGGCGCAGAAGCAAATATTTATATGATTTTTTACTAAAATAAAGTCAGATTTTACCTATTCTTGATGAATACGTTGTATATTGTAAGCTTTATGGGCTGGATTCTAGAATACCTACCACACTTGAAATGGCAATTTTCTTGTTGCATAGTTTTCTTTTAGCTAAAATATGATGAAGAACTATAAAATTTGGGCGCGGAAGCAAATATTTATATGATTTTTTACAAAAATAATGTCAGATTGTACCTATTCTTGAAATGGATATTTTTGTTAAAACATTCATATTCATGCTTTAGGATCTATACTATGGATGGTATTAAGCATTGGACATGCAAAAGTGCCCTAAACGTGGTACCAATCAGATAATAAACATTCAATTTTCGGGTGTCATTTCAATGAATACGTTGTATATTGTAAGCTACATGGTCTAGATTCTTGAATAGCTACCACACTTGAAATAGCAATTTTCTAGTTGCAATGTTTTCTTTTAGCTAAAATATGATGAAGAATTATAAAATTCGGGCGCGGAAGCTAATATTTATATTATTTTTTAAAAAAATAAAGTCTGATTTTACCTATTCTTGAAATGGATATTTTTGTTAAAACATTCATATTCATGCTTTAGGATGTATACTATGGATGGTTTTAAGCATTGGACATGCAAAAGTGATAAAAACGTGGTATCAATCAGATAATAAACATTTAATTTGCGGGTGTGATTTTAATGAATACGTTGTATATTGTAAGCTACATTGGCTGGATTCTAGAATACCTACTACACTTGAAATGGCAATTTTCTTGTTGCAATGTTTTCTTTTAGCTAAAATATGATAAAGAATTATAAAATTCGGGCGCGAAAGCAAATATTTATATTGATATTTACAAAAATAATGACAGATTTTGCCTATTCTTTATGATTACGTTGTATATTTTAAGCTACATGGGCTGGATTCTAGTATACCTACCACACTTGAAATAGCAATTTTTTTGTTGCAATGTTTTCTTTTAGCTAAAATATGATGAAGAATTATAAATTTCGGGCGCGGAAGCAAATATTTATATGATTTTTTACAAAAATATACTCAGATTTTACCTACCCTTGATAAATACGTTGTATATTGTAAGCTACATGGGCTGATTTCTAGAATACCTACCACTCTTGAAATAGCAATTTTCTTGTTGCAATGTTTTCTTTTAGCTAAAATATGATGAAAAATTATAAAATTCGGGCGCGAAAGCAAATATTTATAAGATTTTTCAAAAAAATAAAGTCAGATTTTACATATTCTTCATGAATACGTTGTATATTGTAAGCTACATGGGCTAGATTCTAGAATACCTACCACACTTGAAATAGCAATTTTCGTGTTGCAATGTTTTCTTTTAGCTACATTATAATAAAGAATTATAAAATTCGGGCGCGGAAGCAAATATTTATATGATTTTTTACAAAAATAAAGTCAGATTTTACCTATTCTTGAAATGGATATTTTTGCTAAAACATTCATATTCATGCTTTAGGATCTATACTATGGATGGTTTTAAGCATTGGACATGCAAAAGTGACCAAAACGTGGTAAAAATCAGATAATAAACATTCAATTTTCGGGTGTCATTTTAATGAATACGTTGTATATTGTAAGCTACACGGGCTGGATTCTAGAATACCAACCACACTTGAAATAGAAACTTTCATGTTGCAATGTTTTCTTTTAGCTAAAATATGATGAAGAATTATAAAATTTGGGCGCGGAAGCAAATATTTATATAATTTTTAACAAAAATAAAGTCAGATTTTACCTATTCTTGATGAATAAGTTGTATGTTGTAAGCTATATGGGCTGGATTTTAGAATACCTACCACATTTGAAATAGCAATTTTCTTGTTAGAATGTTTTCTTTTAGCTAAAATATGATGAAGAATTATAAATTTTGGGCGCGGAAGCAAATATTTATATGATTTTTTACAAAAATAAAGTCAGATTTTACCTATTCTTGATGAATACGTTGAAATATTGTAAGTTACATGGGCCGGATTCTAGAATACCTACCACACTTAAAATAGCAATTTTCTTCTTGCAATGTTGTCTTTTAGCTAAATATGATAAAAAATTATAAAATTCGGGAGCGAAAGCAAATATTTATATGATTTTTTACAAAAATAAAGTCAGATTTTACCTATCCTTGATGAATACGTTGTATATTGTAAGCTACATGGGCTTATTTCTAAAATACCTACCACACTTGAAATAGCAATTTTCTTGTTGAAATGTTTTCTTTTAGCTAAAATATGATGAAAAATTATAAAATTCGGGCGCGAAAGCAAATATTTATATGATTTTTTTACAAAAATAAAGTCAGATTTTACATATTCTTCATGAATACGTTGTATATTGTAAGCTTTATGGGCTGGATTCTAGAATACCTACCACACTTGAAATGGCAATTTTCGTGTTGCAATGTTTTCTTTTAGCTAAATTATAATAAAGAATTACAAATTCGGGCGCGGAAGCAAATATTTATATGATTTTTTACAAAAATAAAGTCAGATTTTACCTTTTCTAGTTTAATACGTAGTATATTGTGAGCTACATGAGCTGGATTCTAGAATACCTACCACACTTGAAATAGCAATTTTCTTGTAGCAATGTTTTCTTTGCATTGCAGCGAGAAAATTGCTATTTCAAGTGTGATAGGTAATCTAGAATCCAGCCCATGTAGATTACAATATACAACGTATTCATTAAAATGACACCCAAAAATTGAATGATATGATAAAATTTAACTAAACGCGTTCGAGGTAGACATTGGTTAACAGTCCAAATCACCGTGCACTTTTAAGGGTAATTTTACATAATAATCGTCGATTTACCTTCGTTAGTGAGACCGACCCCAAAAAAATAGCAAAATTATTAATAAAAATGTACGAATCATATGTAAAATTAAATTATAAACAACTTTTGTAGTATAAATTTTAGAAGATAAGGGAGGCGATTTTGAAAGGTAGGCTTCCTTTGTCCGAGGGGGGCGGTGTGGGTAGATTTATTAGGGTTGCTACTTGTATGACATTTATTAGTTTTGTTGCCAGGTGTTTCTTTTGTTATGTATGAATCTTTTGATTTGGCTTCAAGTATTCTGGAATTAGTTAGGGGTTGATTAATTTGAGTTTGCAGGTGTGTGAAATTTATGAGTTTTATGGACGTGAGAAAAAATTTTCTTTGTAAATTTTTAGTTGGAGGATGATGTTCAGGTCCCTTGCCGCCAGGTAGAGATCTCTGTCGCTTAGTCAAATTTATTACTGGGAATTTTTATATTTGTTCGTACTTTGACGATTCTCTGGGTTATTGTTACTATATGAGTAGATTGTTGTTATTTTTTATTTATTATTATATTTTTTAATTTTTACTGTATAAAATGAAAGTTAGTATCTAACAGACCTGTTAGACCTTTATGGGAAGATTTTTTAACAAAACTTTGGAAGAGGGAGATTTCCTGTGAATGAGTAGTGGGGAAAAATCTTCTACCTATATAACGAAGAGTTGTGAGCTATGAAAACTGTATATCTGTTTAGACTTAACAGTTTAAATAAGCTATATTCTGATTAAGAAATTATTATTGTTCGTCATCATGAATACATATGAACAATTGTGTTTTGAACTCTTTGGAGAAGCTAGTGAAATCTGTCGTCAGCCGGAACCGAAGAAAAAGAAGAAGAATATTGAAATTATCAGTACTGTTAAAGTCAAGCCGGCTCGGTCTGCGGTTAAACAGAATAAAACAAAGAAAAGTGAAATTTTGAAAAAGACGAAGTCAGCAAACGAAACACAACAATCAACAACTAAGGAAGATCTGATCTACACGCCCGAGCGTCCTTTGACACCGGACATCATCATCGTTCCTCTGGTTAATGAAAAACCCCAAGAGCTACAGGTCCAGCAACAATCTGTGCCAGACAAAAGTGTAAAAAATAGTGATTGTGACATAGTGAAACAACCATGGAGTTCTTCATTTCGTACACCTGAACGAGCGCCAACACCGGATATCATATTCATCGACGATGATAAGGATGACGAGTGCCAGATACCACAGCAATCATCATCAATAAACGCGGCACCGTTAGAAAAAAATACTACATGGTTGGACCAGTATGCACAAGACTGGAATGACGAAACTGAAGATTTTCCTAATATAAATTTAGAATTCACAACGGGAACGGCCTCAGTCGATATATATTTCGCTTTACCAATAAATCTAAGTAAATACGATCATAACAATAGACTACTGCAGGGAAGTTCTATATATATTGATGAGGTTGAACGAAAAAAAATAGTTTATATTTGTTTAAATCCTCACAATAAATTTAAAATAACCATAAGACTTGTAGATATTCGAACCAGTCAACAAATTGACATTATTAATATCGGGAAAATTTGTAAATATTTAAATCAAAATGTAAAAAATTCTCTTCTGACAAAGACATCAGGATGTAATAAGGGTAATTATGTAAGCGGTGTTAATATTACGAAGTTACCAATGCAAAAAATTAAATTATTATACAAAAGAAATTTTATTGTTTTGAATAAAGATGAAATTGAAAATTTAATTAATGCTCAAAATTTATAACAGAATATAACATTATCTTTGGAAAAGAGATTTTCTAATATTGACATTTATACAAATTATTTGAATTTTCTACAAAAAACAGCCATCTGTAAACTTATCGATATAAGTTTAGATTTAAGAAAAACAGCATATAAAACGTTATTACAGAATTGTGACATGGATTATTGTTTTATAAATGTAATATTGTGGGAATTATCTACATACTATAATGTTAAGTTGAACATGGATTTGGAATATGTGTATCATTATATGAATAGGGAAAAAAATATGTGACAATACTGAAATAAAACACAGTTACTTAAAAATGAATGTGTATGTTTTTTCTATCAATAATACTAGTTTTTTACAATGTTTTGTAAATTGTCTTATGTATATAAAAGATGTATGTAACAACAATATAAAATACATAGTTAATTAAAATATATTTTGTAATTTATTTTCTATTACTAATTTAACCTAGTTACATTGTCCTGAAATAATAATGAAACAATCTTTTAATATAAACATCATTCAGCATACGGTCATGTCTGTTAAACAATTTTTGAAAATAGTTTAGAGAATATCCGTTAATTCTAAATAACAGATAAATTAGACAGTAATGACCGCATACTGACGAAAAATAGTCTTGCATGTTAAGTGTATTATAATTCCAAATTATAGTATTACGTTTTAAAAACTGGATATGCTGAGGGATTTGTGGTGGTCGTCCATAACTATCGAAATATTCTCCACGCCCGTTACGGTCAATGAAGATGGCGATCCAATGGCTCCCAGGGTCTGACGCGCCATCGAAATTCGCTACAATGGCGCAAGGGTAGTTTACCTGCCTAGGTAACTTATCTGCTGCAAAGACGCAATATTGACACGCATTCCTGAAGTAGCGATGGAGAATCGTCTCTAAGAACACCGCATTCATCTTTACAATAACTGTTGTACCATTTACATAGATGAAGTATATTCTCGGACGCACATATCATACTGCTGTGTGCATATGGAATACAACATTTAGTAGTAATATCCGATGTTTTATATTGAAGACTGCGCAAATTTGTAAGTCTTGGACAGCCCAGACTCGTTAAATCATACAAATTATCGCGCTCTAGTATATTTTCAATTATTATTTTTTTCTCTAATCCCTTAACAAATACAAACTTTTCATCGAAATCAATTATACTTGTTCAGATGGTTTTTAAATTGTCATATTCAATAAAACCATCGTCCCAGTCAAACCCGTGATGATATTTTTTCAACCAATTTATTTCAGATATTTGTTTTTACAGAGAGATGATTTTTCGAATACGGTGGTTTGAATAAAAAATGTTGAAAAACTTTTCCGTCGAGGGATGTTACGGCTAGCTCTTTTACAATTAATTCATCTTTTTCACAATTGAAATATTGTATGTCAATAATATAACCCATTGCTGCCAAAGGTTTAAATGAAACTAACTAACATTTACAAGAGATTATATATTTATTAATAATAATAATTGTATACAAAATATTTAACCACCAAAATCTATAATTACATTTCTATCCTTATCTATTTCAATAATATTATCAAACTCTGCATAAATAATACAATTCACGGTTTCTGTTAGAGCTTCTTCGAAACCAACTTCGATACGTACCGAGCCATGAATTGTCAGATTCCAGTGATTTATTGTATTAGCTGACAAGTCCGGCGTCAGATCGAAAGCTGCTAAACAGAAACCATCTGGAAAACTATCTCTATCAATACAATTACCGTCATTTGAAAAATGAATTCCTGTTCCGGAATATAATGTATTGTACATTTCAATATAAGATTTAACATTCGAAAAACTTGTATGCAATGGTTTTGACGGTAATTGCTGTCCATTTACATATAATGATAAGAAATTAATTTTAAAATGATGAAAATTAAACGGGTTTGTGTCGTAACTTCCGTGAAAAGCGTTATTCGCTACAAACCCTAGAATACATCTTTTAGGTATCTGTCCTAAAAATACATTATCTAACGATTTTCCCATGGCACCTCCAGCTAATGTTAGAGTTTTAGATATAGCCCTAGTTACAGGGTACTTAGCGGTTGTTAACTGTAGAGCTTTGTTGTGGGCCAGTAAGTCGCTAGGATTTAATTTCACTCTTCTTACAAGTAATGTAGCTTCCGTTATTTGAGTTTTCACATTCACACCCTCTAATCCTGATAAAATGTTGAAACTATCTCGGGAGCGAATAAGTCGCATTCTCAATTCAACGCCGTTGATAAGAAATTTTTCTTGATTAAAAATATCAACATGTAGATGTCCCATCATATCAACTTCTTTGCTTAACTCTGTATATTTTTTTCGTATTTCAAAGCCTTTATTGTCATTAATCACGTTATTCATTTTTCCTGCCTCGTCCGCGTACCATAATAATGCTGTGAGATGCGATTTTTTAGCATCGCTGCCATAATTCAATAACGTTTGAATGTACGAACGATACGCATATGTATTGTTTGGAGGTGAAACAAGTTTTGATTGAGATATACGTCTATCTGACTGAACATGGAATGAAGCCAATTGTTTACAGGACCAACTGTAGTGTCGGTGGCGGTTAGTGCTGTTCCGTCTGCTTTGGTTATTTTTGCTTTCAAGTGAATCATAGTTTGTGACAAATCTAAATATTCATCACTCTGACCGGGGACTACAAATTCCACCGGCCCATCTTCAGTTATAGATGATAAGGGTTTGTAACTAATCCATTGTCCATGTTCTATGCTTGTTTGCGTAGGTGGTAGCGAAAATAAATCAAGTTCAGTTTTAATACACTCGCATGATTGCGTATGTAGAAAAGCCATAACTGATTATTATTATTATTATTATTATTATTTATCGAAGACGTCCAGAACTCTATTTATTTTGTTCTTCACACCTCTAGCCTGCTGTCGCGAGTGATTACGTTTTAGTGACGTTCTCTTCTTTTTATAACCTGAACCACTCATAAGTGTGTCAATTTTGGATTCAGCTTTTCGTTTCAAATTATTTCCCGCTTCAGACATTCTTTGCTGGAACGCTTCTTTTGCAGGTCGATTTTCACTCAAATCTCCTAAGAAACTCATCCCTGTTCTGAGTGCTTCTTTCCCAACGACGCTTGCTCCTCTTTTTATAATTGGTAAGACCGTTCTAAATAATCCACTAAAAAAACTACCAAGCCCGTGACCTCGCTGATAAGCAGAGCCTCGAAAAACAACAGAACCAATCCCGGTTCCTGCTTGATGGTTATAATAAAATTGATAGGGACAATTTTTCATTGTGAACGTCTAAAGTGTAACTTAACACATAAAGTTCCAAATTGGAATGGTATTGGTTTCCCTTCAACACATCTTATATCGATTTCAATATTCTGGAAATCTCGTCGGAGCACAGGAATATAATATAGTGGAGAAAATGTAACCATTTTACTAGAACCGTGTATATAATTTGAAATATCAACATGTACTGTTCGTAACAGGGGTGCGAGTACATCTCCAACAAATTGCTGTTCAACAATATCGCAATATATAAACATTTCAGGATGTATTCCGAGATAAAGATTTGACGAATCATAATATGATAATCTCTCAGCAAATAAATCAGTTCCCGGTTCATATCCTAGCTGTTGTGAAAGTTTCGGAGATAATTTCAAAGAACAAAAGTTTGTATCTTTAATAAAATATACTCTTATGCGACGAATATTTTTTTCAATTTCGATATTAATATGGTCGCGAAGTCTAGCATGCTGATTAATCGCGTTTATTATATCGTCCACACTTCTGTAATATCCAGGCTGAATATGTGCTTCTCTTTTGTGTATTTTAGGTCTTCCATCCACAAATGTTTTAAATTGATATTTAATATAGTTTTCATGAGCGCAAACTGTGTAGAAAGTACAAGGATACTGTATTTCAGCTAGGGCAACTTCCCAGTTACCGTCAAGTTTTACACTTTGCGTTAGTTGCGTAGTGAATAGTGTTGTTTTGTTATTCGGAAAATAATTCATCGAACTATTACTAGGCAATGTCATATGAAATTCATTTTTAGACATTATTCTCAAAATATTTTATATTTTTTGCTGGTATTCAAGAGTTGAATTTATCAGTATATTCTTTCCATTTGACAAGCACTTTCTTTCTGTTACCACTACCCTTCGATTCGATTATTTTATCTATTTTAAATTCATCATCGGCGTTTATATACACTTTCTGTAATTCCGGTTCATAAAATACTCCTTCAATGTTTTCTTCATTTAAATCCTCCAATCTATAAACGGGTGGACGTCTTTTAATTACCGTTTTAATTCTAAATACTTCTTGAGACCAATTACTCGTAAAGCCTTTTTCAAAAACATGTTTTTCTCTTGATATACGTACAGTATCTCCAACTTCTAATTTAGGTATTTTATTTTTTATTGTTTTATTATTCCTATTCTGATTCCGCCAGGCTTGTAGAATATTTTTATCGTGTTCATCTTTCGGGGCTATTTTGATTGACGAATGTACTGTACTATCGTATGCTTTTAAAAGTTTAGAAAGCATATCGATATATAGGTACATATTGTAGCGTGTAAAATAACGATACATTCTTGTTTTTAATGTTCTATTTAATCTTTCCACGAAACAAGCTTTAACATCAGGATTTTGTGTAACGTAATATTTAATATCATATTCACGCAAAAATCTCCGTACACTACTTGCAATGAATTCTGTGCCTTTGTCTGTTTGTAGGTATATAGGTATGCGCTTACTGTCGTTAAATATTTTTTTAAAAGCATTAATGATAGTACCCGGTTTCTTATCAGTTAAAGGCATTGCCCAAGCAAATCTGCTAAATACGTCAATTACAGTTAAAATTTATTTAAAACCGTCATTGAATTTACTAAGGCTTCTCATATCATTCAGATCAGCTTGAAATAAATCATTAATATTGTAAACCTTGTATTTGTTTCGGAGAAATCTTCTTCGTATCGGTTTATGTAGTGTGTAGGCATCTTGACTACTTAACCATTTTTTGACAGCTTCAGTAGAGTATTTACCTTTAACTATTTTCTTAAGATTCGCTAATCCTGTGAACCCAGCGGCATGGGATGAGTTGAAATAAATATCTGTTAGTGTACGGTTCATTTTTAAAATTTAAACGATTCCCACAAGTAGGGTGAAGGAACGCGTGCACTTCTGTGCGTACTCTCTTTATTACTGTGAATAAATGGAGACGACATATTTGTAAATTCTCTTTTTCTACGCGGGTTTCACTATTATTAATACTAACTAAACCGTATTCATCCCACGTAATGTTCTTATCTGATTTAAGTATATTTAAAAAAATATTCGCTTTTTTGCGGTATGTTTTCGGTAAACTATTTAAAATTATATCGTAAGCTAATTGCTCTTTAATTTTAATATATGGCAACTGTTCTTTTGTTTCAACAGAAGCTGCTGCGGTGCTGGTGGTGTCGTCAATTAAAGGAATTTTGACAGGTTCACGTAGTTGTTTTTGAAAATGGAGATATCGTTGAGGATTTTCTTGATATAAAGCCCATTTTTCATAATCATAAATTTTTAAATTTAGTACTTTTTTCATATCTTTATCAAGTTGCGTGATTATATTATTATTATCAGTTACGGTATTTTCACGAAGTTGGTGTAACGTTTCCGGCGTAATTAAGGCATATTTTTTAGCATGTTCCATTTTAACTCTTATTAAATATACTACTTAAAATTCCGGAGATAAGCGGTGCTATTAACAATGGGACGAACGCCCCTCCTGACTGAACTAAAATCTTTTTCTTTTGTTTCCAATTATCTCCTCGTTTCACAAGTTTACGTAAAATTTGTTTATGACGCCCAAGATTATGACGTTGTTTTTTATTTAGAGGGACTGTACCACGTATAATATTGTGTGCACATTCACAGATACAACGAACGTTATTACTGTCTGCGTTTTTCAACAAAACAGCACGCTGGTTTGGTTTCAATCAATGTAACGCACGCAGGAAGTTTGCGTTATTGGTTAACGTTTTAGACATAATTACATAATAACCTCTGGCAACTTCGTATTACCGTATTTATACTTTTTCTTCGGTATATAGACGTAAACTTGTTCGTTGCGCACGGTTCTAAATCTACTCCAATCTGGTGTAGATTGTATTAAATCGAAAATAAGGTAAGTATGTGGTTCTGAAGTAGCATCGTTGTATGCATCTTAAATATATTTATTATTCTCAGGGCAAACCTGTCGTGATAAATGTAAAATTTGTGCTTTATCTCGTGGATTCTTGAAATAAATTATGTAATGAGCATTCAATGATATATCACGCTGACCCTTGCCCTGATTAAATATATTCTGAGTAATGAAAAATACAGATAAATTTTTATGATGACTGCCCTTTGTAAAAATATCAACCACACATGAATCTGTTTCACGCATAAGATCATCTATTATTATTACGTGCGGGTTATTACCGTCAAAATTGTCCATATCTGGCAAACCTTGTTGAAAATTCACATTAGGTATTGTATTATATAAACTCTGCCATGTGCTGTAAAACCAGGTAACTTTTGAAAAAACTGTATCGCACATGTTGATCATATTTTTTAAGAAGGTAACGACAAAATAAGATTTACCACTACCCGAGGGACCGGCCACAATGGCGGTAAAAGGATGTTTGAATTTGATAAGATCTGACATTTCACCATAAAACAAAAGTCGGAAATGACAAAAAGTTTGCTGGACAATTCATTTATAATCTCCAATGAAAATAAAAACTCCCATATACATTTTTATTAAACGGTCAAAATAACAGGGAAACAGAAAGAACAACAATAAAGGTTTAATTATAATTTATTCTAGGTTTCTTAAAGCCATAAGGTACAGAAAAATGGTTATCCAATAAACGACGTTTCATACATTTAACATTAAATATTTTACTCTCTGTACGCGTAATTACATCATGAACGAGAGTATTTCTTATATTATTAGATACAATAACAGGAGGATTACAATTTTCGTCGTTTTCTTTTAGTATCATTCTTTTTAAACAATCAAAGTTAATTATTTGTGAGTTTTTATAATTTAAAGTGAAACCTTTAACTTTACATTTTTGTTTAGTTTCACGACTAACAGGAATATACACTTTGTAGGCATAAGTTTTTGGTCCACCGGAAACAAATTCAGTGGTATAACTCCCGGGACCATAACTGCTTAATTCATCGGTCAAGTCTCCTAGAAAATTACCTGTAGGAGGTTCATACATATCTGGTAAATGATAATAGATAATAGAGTTTGTATCATAATATAAAACTCGAGAATCTAGCTGGTGGAGGTACTTATGTAGATGTAATCTAGCTTGGGCTGTCGTGTATGCGGCAATAACAATATTTACTGTTTTGAGCTGCTCGAAAGCTTCTGTTTCATTCTCCCAGTTCACATATATCATACGTTCGCCTGCTGGAATAATCCTGTTAACGGTGACCGAAGGGTTAGCTAGTAGATCATATAATTCTTCAGATGATGATAGGACTGTAGTACGTGGTCTATTCTCTGTTTGAACGAATTTCCCTATTTCAAAATAAAAATTAGTTAGTTAACAATAATAATAATAATAAATTAATAATTACCCCAGAATGAATTTAGCATTAATTTAGCCATTGATCTTTTCCCAGAGTTTTCTTCGATATTTTTAGGATCCAGTGAAATTCCTTCGTTTTGTAAATAGTTTTCAATATAACGGGTTTTACTGACGTCTTATCGAAACCTTTCATTTGATACCAAACACCACACACTTATGACAACTTGTTGCCAAAAACAAAAGCCGATTGACATGGCACATTTTTGTCAATTCTGCACGCTAGCCCTCAACCAGACGTTTTGTTTGATACCATACTCGACATACTTTTGAAAACTTTTTGCAGAAAACAAAAGCCGATCGAAATGGAACATTTTTGTCAATTTTGCACGCTAGCCCTCAACGAGACCTTTCATTTGAGACCAAATTCGACATACTTCTGAAAACTTTTTGCAAAAAACAAAAACCGATCGACGTAGTACATTTTTTTCAATTCTGCTCGCTATCCCTCAACGAGACCTTTCATTTGAGACCAAACTCGACATATCTCTAAAAACTTTTTGCAAAAAAACAAAAGCCGATCAACATTAACCATTTTTGTTAATTCTGCACACCAGCCCTTATCGAAACCTTTCATTTGATACCAAACACCACACACTTGTGACAACTTTTTGCAAAAAACAAAAACCAATCGACATAGCACATTTTTGTCAATTCTGCACGCTAGCCCTCAACGAGAAGTTCATTTGAGACCAAACTCGACGTACCTTTGAGAAAGTTTTGCAAAAAACAAAAGCCGATCAACATTGATCATTTTTGTTAATTTTACACGCCAGCCCTTATCGAGCCCTTTCATTTGATACTAAACACCATATACTGCTCACAACTTTTTCCAAACACAAAATATTTCTGACAACATTTTGCAAAAAACAAATTCTAATCTACGTAGAACATTTTTGTCATTCATGCACACCCGTCCACATTGTCTCGTTTCCTTAAAACCCAAGGACGACCTACTTCTAAGAACTTTTTACAAAAAACAAATGCAGATCGACATGACACATTTTTTTTGTCATTTCAACACCGGCCCTTATGGTTTTCTTTCTTTTGATACAAAGCCAAGTGTTTTAATTTAATTACGAACATTTGATTTTTGTTTAGTTACTTAATAATTTGGCAACACTGTTTGTATTAAAATATTGTAGTTAATTTTTAAATTTATGAATTACCATCGGCAATCCTAATATATAATAGCCACTGTCTTCAGTGAAATCCATTTAGGAATATTTGTTTTTTGTTTAGTAATTTCATCACACATTTGGCAACATTGACTTATGATGTAATTCTAAACTTCAAAATTTAAAATAATTAAATGTGTTGTGTATTAAACTTAAAATATTAGTAAAACCTTTGCTCAGGACTATTATTCATAACACTGTTTTTAAAACTTTGATATCAATGTTCTATTAAAAGATACAATCATTTAAAGTTCATAGACAGATTGTGAAAAGTGACAGATAACTGCGTGATTGTTCTTAAAGTTAGACATGGCCTCTGGGATCCGTTGTTTCAAGATACCAATTATGCACAGTTTTTGATTTTTTACACGAAAACCACTCACAGTAAAAATATGAGACCCCAAAAAGGCCCTATTCCACTTTAAACTACTTCTAATAAAATAATATTAAAATTATTCCATGAATGGTTTGACCTGTACCCGTGAGCAAAATTTTTACGATGCTCGAGATGAATCCAAATATAGATAGATATATAGATAGTGAATCTACCAAAATAGTATATGACTAGCGAATTCTCGGCTACGCCGAGCATTCCCTATAGCTCCGCTGTCAGTGCAAAAAACAAATGCCGATCGACATGAAACAATTATTTCATATTCACACTTCAGGCCTCACTAAGACCTTTCATCAGATTGCAAGCAGGATATACTTTTAATAATTTTTTACAAAAAACAAAAGCCGGTCGAAATAAAACATTTTTATCATTTATGTACCCCAGCTCTCACCGAGACCTTTCTTTTGATAACAAACACGACACACTTCTTACAACTTTCTGCATAAAACAAAAGTCGATCGACATGATACATTTTTACCATATCAACACGCTAGCCTACATCGAGACTTTTTATTTGATACCAAACACTATATACTTGTGACAACCTTTTGCAAAAAACAAAAGCCGATCGACATTGACCATTTTCGTCAATTCTGCACACCAGCCTTTATTGAAACCTTTCATTTGATACCAAACATCACACACTTCTGACAACTTTTTGCAAAAAACAAATACCGATCGACATGGCACATTTTTGTCAATTCTGCACGCTAGCTCTCATCAAGACGGTTCATTTGAGACTAAACTTGACATACTTTTGAGAACTTTTTGCAGAAAACAAAAGCCGATCGGAATGGAACATTTTAGTCAATTTTGTACGCGAGCCCTCGTCAAGACCTTTCATTCGATACCAAACACGATATACTTCTAGTAACTTTTTGCATAAAACAAAAGCCGACCAACATAGAAAATTTTTAATTCTGCACACCAGTCCTTCCCGAGTCTTTTCATTCGATACCAAACACGACATATTTCTGACAACATTTTGCTAAAACCAAATTTTAATCGACGTAGAACATTTTTGTCTTTCGTGCACACCAGTCCACATTGTGTCGTTTCATTAAAACTCAAGAACGACCTACTTCTAACAACTTTTTGCGAAAAACAAATGCAGGTCGACATAACACATTTTTTTTGTCATTTCAAATCCGGCTCTTATGGTTTTCTTTTGATATCAAATATTTGATTTTTATTTAGTTACTTTATAATTTGGCAACACTGTTTGTATTAAAAAATAATAGTTAATTTTTATATTTATAAATTAATATTTTCAATCCTAATACAACTGCCATCCTCTTCAGTGAAGTTAGTTTAGGAATATTTGGTTTTAATTTAGTTACTTCATCACACATTTGGCAACATTGACTTTTGACATTGGAAACGTCAAAATTAAATACGTTATGTTTTAAACTTAAATTAGTTGTGACACCTTTGCTCAAGTCTATTATTCATGACACTGTTTTCAAATCTTTGATATCAATGTTCTATTAAAAGATACAATCATTTAAACTTCATAGACAGATTATCAAAAGTGACGGATGACTACGTGATTCTTCTTAAATGTAGACACGGGCTCTGGGATCCATTGTTTCAAGGTACCAATTTTGCACAGTTTAAATTTTTTTAAACAAAAACCACTTACAGTAAAAATATGAGATCTTTAAAAGGCACTCCAGCACATTAGACCCTACAACTTGAAAAAAAAATTAAAATGATTACATAAATGCTTTAACCTGTTGCACCGAGGTAAAAATTCGCCGATGCTCTTGATTATTTAAAATATATATATTGAGTGAATCTATCAAAATAGTATATGACTAGCGAATTCTCGGCTACGCCGAGCATTCCCTAGAGCTCCGCTGTCAGTGCAAAAAACAAATGCCGATCGACATGAAACAATTAATTTATATTTCCACGTCAGACCTCACCGAGACCTTTCATTAGATTGCAAACACGATATACTTCTAATAATGAAACATTTTTGTCATTTATGTACCCCTCTCACCGATATCTTTCATTTCATACCATACATGACATACATACATAAAACAAAAGTCGAACGACACGAAACATTTTTATCATAACTACAATCTTTTGCAAAAAACAAAAGCCGATCGACATTGACCATTTTTGTCAATTCTGCTCGCTAGCCCTTAACGAGACCTTTCATTTATTACCAAACTCCACATACTTCTGACAACTTTTTGCAAAAAACAAATACCGATCGACATGGAACAATTTTGTCAATTCTGCACGCTAGCCCTCAACGAGACTTTTCATTTGAGACCAAACTCGACATACCTTTGAGAAATTTTTGCAAAAAAAACATAAGCTGATCAACAGTGACCTTTTTTGTTAATTTTACACGCCAGCCCTTATCGAGCCTTTTCATTTGATACCAAACACCACATACTTCTAAAAACTTTTTGCAAAAACAAAATCCGATCGACATAGCACATTTTTGTCAATTCTGCACGCTAGCCCTCAACAAGGCGTTTCATTTGAGACCAAACTCGACATACTTTTGAGAATTTTTTGCAGAAAACAAAAGCCGATCGGAATAGAACATTTTTATCAATTCTGCACGCTAGCCCATAAAGAGACCTTCCATTTCAGACCAAACTCGAGATATTTCTGAGAAATTTTAGCAAAAAACAAAAGCCGATCAACATTGATCAATTTTGTTAATTTTTCACGCAAACCCTCATCGAGACCTTTATTTTGATACCAAACACCACATATTTCTGACAACTATTTGTGAAAAACAAAAGCCGTTTGGCATGGAATATTTTTGTCAATTCTGGACTCAAGCCCTCAACGAAACCTTTCATTTGAGACCAAACACCACACACTTCTGACAACTTGTTGCAAAAAACAAAAGCCGATTGACAGCACATTTTTGTCAACTCTGCAGGGTAGCTCTCAACCAGACGTTTTGTTTGAGACCAAACTCGGCATACTTTTGAGAACTTTTTGAAGAAAACAAAAGCCGATCGGAATGGAACATTTTTGTCAATTCTGCACGCTAGTCCTCAACGAGACCTTTCGTTTGTGATCAAACTCGACATACTTCTAAAAACTTTTCGCAAAAAACAAGAGCCAATCAACATTAACTATTTTTGTTAATTCTACAAACCAGCCCTTATCGTAACCTTTAATTAAAATAATTAATAATTTAATTAAAATAACTAGTGCCCCAGTAGACCCGATTGACTTTAGTAACTTTAGGACAGAACATTTAAACAATTTAAAAAAACATAAACTCTCAAAATTAATACAAGACTTCCGTGACATATTTTACCACGAAACTGATAAGCTGACCTTCACAAGTAAAATCAAACACGCTATAAAAACAAGCGATGAAATTCCAGTTCATGTTCGGAGTTATAAATATCCCCATTGTTATAAAGAGGAAATTCAAAACAAAGTTTCAAAATTATTAGATGACGGTATAATCAGACATAGCTATTCACAGTGGTCATTACCGGTATGGATAGTTCCGAAAAAACAAGATGCATCTGGAAAAAAGAAATTTAAAATGGTCATTGACTATAGAAAACTCAATGAGAAAACGATTGACGATAAATACCCGATTCCAAATATTAACGATATACTTGACAAATTAGGCAGATGCAAATATTTCACTACCCTTGATTTAGTATCCGGCTTTCACCAAATCGAAATTGAACCAAATGATATCCCGAAAACAGCTTTTAATGTAGAAAATGGGCACTACGAATTCATTCGTATGCCGTTTGGCCTTAAGAACGCCCCAAGCACTTTCCAACTTGATGAATTTTGTTTTAAAGGACTTAATTGGAAAAATTTGCCTTGTTTACCTAGATGACATCATCATCTTGGGAAATAGTTTGGAAGAACATATAGAAAATTTGAAAAAGTTTTTATAACCCTTAGAGAAGCCAATTTAAAAGTACAATTAAACAAATCAGAATTTTTGAGAAAAGAAGTTGAATATTTAGGACATGTTGTCACTTCAGAAGAAATAAACCAAACCCAAATAAAATTTCGGCAATTCAAAATTTCCCTATTCCAAAAACACAAAAGGAAATTAAATCATTTCTTGGCCTAATTGGATATTACCGGAGGTTCATCCAAAATTTTGCAAATATTACAAAACCCCTAACAAAAGCCCTTAAGAAAGGAGCAGTAATAGACATTAATAACAAAGAATATAAAGACAGCTTTGAAACATGCAAAACTTTACTAATAAATGACCCGATACTTCAATACCCAGACTTTCAAAAACCTTTCATTTTGACTACTGACGCGAGTAACTACGCAATAGGTGCAGTTTTATCTCAAAATTTTGACGGAAAAGAACTACCCATAGCCTATGCTAGCAGAACATTGAATGGACATGAAATTAATTACTCAACTATTGAAAAGGAATTCCTTGCAATAGTGTGGGCGACTAAATACTTTAGGCACTACTTATATGGAACTAAATTCAAAATTGTGACTGACCATCAACCCCTGACCTGGCTTTTCAACCTAAAAGAACCAAACTCTAAATTCCTTCGCTGGAAATGTAAACTACAGGAATTCGACTATGAGATTGATTATAAAAAGGGAAAATTAAATTTAAACGCTGACGCATTATCCCGAGTTAAAATAAATAATTTCGAAATAGTGGAACAAGAAGAAGATCTGCTTGAAGTAGATGATCATTTAGCTCATTGTATTAGTTTAGACAGAAAACTTGGCGCAGGAATAGCTGCACAGATAAATTCAAAATTTGATAGTAAAAATTATTTATCAAAATTCAAAAACCCAAGAATCACGGACGTACTTCTGCAAAGACTACCAAATGAGAAATTAATATTTCATTTAGTGACTAAAGACAAATATAATCACAAACCGACATACAAACATTTAAAAGACACATTACAAAATTTAAAATTATATTTGATCAGTAATAATATAGACAGCATTTCAATACCTAGAATTGGATGTGGAAATGACAGGAAATCCTGGGAAAAAGTACTTTTAATTTTACACGAAATATTTTCGAACACAAATATCAAAATAACGGTATATACCCTGACTAATAAAATCGAAAATTTTGCTATGGACTCAGACAACGACAGTAACATTGCAAACAAATCTTCAACAGATAACAATAGTTGTCATTCGGATGATGAATCTCCCATATCTGGAATAAAATTTTTAGAAACTTCTATTAATACGGGAAAAAACCAAATCATATTCAATCTAACCGACTTCCCTCATTTAAAAGTAAATATAACGAAAGAATTTGAAAACAAAATTAGACTTGATGTTTATATTCCAAAATCAAAAGTAGCCGACAGTATTCTATCATTTTTGAAAGACTACTGTAAACCGAAAACAAAATATTTTTGCATATTTATTGACAATCTTTACCACAGCATAAACGAAATTTTACAAAAAATGTTTATAAATAAAAGCATTCAAATGTTCAGTTGTAAAAATAAATTAGAAGATGTGAAAAATCAAGACCAACAACTTGAAATTGTTAAACTTTGTCACGAAGGAAAAACGAACCACCGAGGTATCACAGAAATGATAAAACGTATTAAAGAAAAATATTATTGGCCTAATCTTCATAATTTAGTTCAAAATTATATTAACACCTGTGAAATTTGTCTTCAAAATAAATATGAACGAAATCCTATTCAGTTAAATTTACGTGTAACCCCTACCAGTAACAAACCTTTAGAAATCATCCATATGGATGTAATTTCATTAGAAAAGGACAAATATTTAACTATTATTGATAGTTTTTCAAAATTTGCCCAAATTTATAAATTAAAAAATATGACCTCTTTAACCCTCCCGTGACCATGCTATTGAAAATTACGCCGGAGCCCAAGCGGGGTAACTTAGTTACCCCGAACAGATTTTTAAAATTCTAAAGATTTATCTTCATTTCATTAACTGCAACGGTTTTGTAGCTTAAAATAAATAAGAAAATAAGTTTTTAAAGATATTTTACTTTAATAAACACAAATATAACTTATAAAATAATTGGAATGCATCAGTAAAACAAAATATGAATAAAATAATTTTAAATGGCCATCTCTTCACATTCACAGCATAAATATGTTTTTGTTTCTTTTCTGTGAAGATTGCAAACCTTTTTGCCACATGTGGCTGAGGAAATTCTGGACTTCCGGTCCTGTTTTCTGGGACAAAGTTCACATCTCAAACTTGTAACTCAGTTACCCCAGCGCATAAAAATTAAGTAAACTTATACATTTTAAAATTAAAATTGGACATACCCGTTACAATAATGTAAGAAAAAGATTCACAGAGGCATAGCTAGAAGGATTTTTTTGATAAAAATTTATTTAAAAAGTTATCGCAAAAAATTTTATTTTGGGGTAACTGAGTTACCCCGCACGGTCACGGGAGGGTTAAAAATTGTTAATAAATTACTAAAATTCCTTTCACAATATACTATCCCCGATAAGATAGTTTGTGACAACGGAACCGAATTTAATAATATGGTAGTAAAAGAATTTTTAGCTCTTCACAAAATTAACATTCACTTCGTAAATATAGATAGTCCAAATTCGAACGGACAAATTGAACGTTTTCATTCTACTCTTGTTGAGCACTTAAGACTTTTAAACCTTCAAAAGGAATACAAAAATTTTGATTTGAAAGATAAAATCCAATACGCAATGATCGGCTATAATAATACTATACACTCTACAACAAACTTTAAACCAGTTGATATATTATTCGGACATTTCAAAAGTAACGATATAAATATTGATTTAGAGACACAGCTTACTCAAAATTACGTTCAGAATCATAAGGATAAAATGCGAATAATTTACAATAACTTGCAACAAAATTTACATAATAAAAAAAAATAATAGCAGAAAAACGTAATCAAAATAAAACGGAAAACATTCCGGAAAATTTAGAAGAGGTTAGAATTAAACAAAATATTAGACAATCAGGCAAAATAACTAAACCAAAATATGTGACTCATAAAGTTGTAAAATTACAACTGAAATTTGGAAAAATCTGACTTTATTTTTGTAAAAAATCATATAAATATTTGCTTTCGCGCCGGAATGTTATAATTCTTTATCATATTTTAGCTAAAAAAAACATTGCAACAAGAATATTGCTATTTCAAGTGTGGTAGGTATTCTAGAATCCAACCCATGTAGGTAGCTTACAATATACAACGTATTAATTTAAATGGCACCCGAAAATTTAATGTTTATTATCTGATTCGTTCCACGTTTTGGTCACTTTTGCATGTCCAAAGCTTAAAACCATCCGTAGTATAGATTCTAAAGCATGAAAATGAATGCTTTAACAAAAATATCCATTTCAAGAATAGGTAAAATCTGACTATATTGTTGTAAAGAATCATATAAATATTTGCTTCCGTGCCCGAATTATATAATTCCTTATCATATTTTATCTAAAAGAAAACTTTGCAACAAGCAAAATGCTATTTCAAGTGTGGTAGGTATTCTAGAATCCAGCCCATGTAAAAATCTACTTAAATAAACACACTATACATTTTAATTACGACTTTCACTCTCTTTATACGGAATATGAAAATTTAAACGACCAAATTGCACTGCGAGAAAGCGACAATAAAACATTTATTGAATTTGTCAATTATTGGAAAATACTAAATTACTATCAGAATGAAATTCTCGAAAAATTTGAAAATTTAGAATCCAAAACTAATAAAAGAACTAAAAGAGGAATCATAAACGGCTTAGGTACTATCATAAAAACTATTACCGGAAATTTAGACAGTGACGATGGACAAAAATATGACAAACTAATTCAACAATTAAAAACTAATAAAGAAACCCTAAACCAAAACATTTTACAAAATTACAACAGTAACACACAAATGATAAAATTATTTAACGAAACCGTAGAAAATATCAAACATAACGAAGTAATTTTAAAGTCCAGAATTTTAAACACACAAAAATTTCTATGCGATAAATCATCTCTTATAGATCATTTATTTATAAAAGACATATTTAATCAAATAATTAGTTTATTCAAAATTTTACAACATACCGTATCAGAAATAGACACATCTTTAAGCTTTTGCAGCTTAGGTTTATTACACGATAGTATTATTCCTAATAAAAAATTAAAAGAAAATTTATTCCAAATTAATCAGAATAACAAATTAGAGTTTTCAGTAAATTTAAATAATAATGAAATACAGCAGCTCATCTCAACCTATTGTAAATTGGAAAACAAAGAAATACACTACTTAATTTTCGTGCCATTGTATTTTGAGAAACAATTAGAATTATTGCAATACACCCCTGTACCTACAATCCAAAATAATGAACTAGTGACAATATTTGAAAACGAACATCTTCTTTCAAAAGACGAAACCAACCTATATTCAGTGTCCTGTACGTGTGAAAAAAATCAGTGATATATATTACTGCAACCACGTTAATAATGAACAAATTCCCCATGATGACTGTGATCATCAATTAATATATTATAATAATCCAAATAAATGTAATTATATCAATCTAGTTACTAACAATAGTGGTATGCTAGAAATAAGTAATACTAACCAAATTATATTGTATTATTTTAAGGAGTATAAATTAAAAATTAAATGTCTGGATGAAAATGAAGAATTCAAAATGTTAAAAGGAATTTATTTTCTGCAAAATAATAATTGTAAAATGAATAACAAACAAATTATTAGTAATTCTATTAAGGGAGAACCTGTACTAATTTCAGACTTTAAATTCAACCTAACAGACAGTCAGAAAATAGATTCTGTTTAGGGATGGAGATGAGGTGTCAGGAAGTTTTCTCAGGATGCGTGGCAAAATAGTTGATGATTAACTAATTATTCACTGACTTGAATTGACACCAACATAAACATTTATTAAACTGCTATTTACAGCACATATACAAAACAAGATAGACAAAAAAAACGGTAAGTCTCGAGTGATAAGAACTACAAACCGCACGCTCGAGAACTGAGTATCTTCGCAAGACAACTCAGTACTTAAAGTACACTAGTCTGGTCATAGTTCTTCACAAACTTATATACCATGGTTTGCATTACAAAAACCGCCCTAAATTTAGAGGGGAACCAATAACAAGTTCATGTAGACATCTGCAATCAGATTGGCTAACTATGGCAAATTCTGAGAACTGCGACATTTTGAGTTTACAATACAGGTGCGGTACAGACATGTCGGAAACTACAATTGTAAAATCATTTGTAGACAAGTGCAAAGATAATCCGTCGCGATTGAATTTACTTACAATGGAAGAAAGGTCCAGACTAAGCCGCCTGACGGCATACGGATTAAGAAGAATTGAATATTTCTTAAAGTAATAATAATAAAGTAATTGAGACAGTAATAAATGAATTCAGTAAGAAACAATGGGAAGCAGATGTTTGTCTGAGACACAACATACCGCCCCCCTTGAAAGTACATACTTTCAACAAAGCTAATAAATCATTTAAATAATTGTTTTTTAATCACAAAGCACTTGATTCCCTAATCACTCACTGTTCTGATTTGGTTCACTATCACTGCTCTGCTCTTTGTTTTTGCACAACACTGGGGAATCTTCTTCAATGGGCAGGGGATGCAGCTTGCTGGTTGATCTTTTTATGATGCCGTTGGTAGTTTTCACTGAAGCAGCTCGAACAACTCCGTCTCGGCCTGGATGAAGTTCTGCGATGCGACCCAGGGCCCAAGAAAGTGGTAGCGAATTGTCCTCATGGATAATGACTAGCTGTCCTTGAAGAAGTGGTTTCCCATGTTGTTTCCACTTGGGTCGTGGTTGCAAAAGATGGAGGTACTCCTTTCTCCATCTCTCCTAGAAGTGCTGTTTCAATTGATCAATGTGTTGCCATCGTGATAGCCGGTTTACTGGCACTGATTTGAAATCAGGCTCAGCTACGTAAGTTGACGTGTCCCCAATCAGGAAATTTGAAGGAGTAAGGACAGATAAATTGGATGGATCTGTGGAGACTGGCGTTAAAGGTCGGGAATTCAGGATTGCTTCTACTTGCACCAAAAATGTATACATTTCATCGAACGCTAAATGAGCTTGGCCAACTACGCGATGAAGATGATGTTTAGTGGCCTTTACTGTAGCTTCCCATAAACCACCAAAATGAGGCGCTCTTGGCGGAATAAAATGCTACTGTATTCCTTGATTGGCCATTTTCTCGTCAATTATTTTCCAAGATTCATCGCTAAGCGATTCTTTGAGTAAGGATGTAAGTTCTTTGTTCGCCCCTACAAAATTGGTGCCGTTGTCAGAGTAGATGTTGAGTGGGCGACCTCTACGTGATATGAATCTTTTTAAAGCTTGTATAAAGGCTTCACTGGTAAGATCTTTAACTAATTCCAGGTGAACTGCCTTAACGGCGAAACATACAAAAATAACTCCATATGCCTTTACTATTTTTGCGTTTTTTCGCCTAACTTCTTTGATATTTAAATGTCCGAAATAATCGATTCCACAATTCATAAACGGTCGCTGACCATCAGAACGACTAGAAAAAAGATCGCCCATCAAATAATTGTTGGTTCGTGGTTTTACTTTGAAACGTAACAGGTCTAAGTCAGCACATTCTAGTGGCACCAATTAAGTTAGTAGGAAATGGATGTAATACATAAATAATGTTGTCTAAAGGTAAAACTAATATTTGCTGACTTAGTACTTGTTCATAGTATATATAGTGTAAGGTAATGGTTGTAAAAAGAGACAGACAGAGAAGAGAAAGAGAGAAGCTAGAAGTAGAGTGGTATAGTCAGTGGTAGACGGCGGTGGTGGACAGAAGTGTCACTAGAGAAGAAACCAACTGTAAAACATTATTTATTATATTATTTATATTTTTATACAAATGTGAGTATTCTATTTAATTCAATATCCATCTCCTAATACTTGCTCCGTATCCGGTCTGACAAAGAACCTATTTATATATATTTTGTAATACCTACCCTTTCAAAGGAGAGGGTCATAAACTGGTAGCAGTGGTCCTGTAAGATTGTTACAAGTTGGTAGTAATGAAAATTATTGAAAGAACGTGCTACAGTTTGATGGCGCCATGCTCCTTTAGAAAGAAGGGTTACAAATTGGTAGGCAGCGGTTCGGGAATTCTTGTCAGATTAGAGTAACCTTTCGGGGTTTACTCGCGGAACGAGAAGTATTAAGAGTTGTTGATTTACATCAAAATTTAAAAAAAAAGCTGTAACGGAAAAGTTTAAAAAAAACATAATCTAAGAGTTGGAGGTTCACTTATTTATTAAAATTTAGTTCAATACGGCCTTCTGTTTACCACCGCCGAACCAAGGTAAGAGATACCACAGAAAAAAAAAACAAGAAATTTAATAATAATAAAAAAAAAAGATTCGGAATCATTGACAGTCTTGAATTGAATTTCATTTTTGAGGAACGGATTAGAAGCAGACGGACAATCAACTTAGCAAACAGTACAGTGGGAAAAATGCTGACAGCAGCAAATGTGGAATCAGCAACATACAATATTGCAACAAGGCCACATAAAGTAGTTAACGTAGGTCAGGGAGATGACGCTACGTGAAGGAATAAGCTGATGGTAGAAAAAGGAATCAAGGATCATAATGGGTACAGGAATTACTGTAAATGAGAGAATACGAGAATATATCTCGGGAGGAAGATAAAAATGGACAAGAGAGACTATTAGAAGAGGAGTCTTATAAGGATTGTGTAGAAGAATACGAGAATATGCCTCGAAAGGAGGATACCAATGAGCCGTAAGGGCTGTTGGAAAATAAGTATTGTAAAGTATAAACAAGCTTTAAAAAAGTGAATGATTAAAAAAAGAGGGATCGAGGATAAAATACTGTTGAATTGCTTGTCTTGGAGGATTAAAGAGCCGTCTGATTCGCCGTCTTCAGAGGAAATGTTGAGGAAGCGTCAAGACTGTCAGGACCAATCACGTGCCAACGCGTCTAGCGGTGAGGTTGTAGCCGGGAAGATCAGGGAGGCACAGCACCGCGAGAGGATTCTGATGGATGTAAGATGCCAGACCATGAGGGGACATTCCAGATCGAGTTCCAGATGTTCAAAATGGGAGGTGGAATTTAGTGTAAACGAAGAAATTATAATTGTATTATGTAGAGACATTAAGTGTAGATTAAGTTACTTTGGAAATTGTGCTCCTTACAGGAAGTAAATTTCTAGAAGTCGGGAGGAATGTAACAAGTCTAAGTCAGCACATTCTAGTGGCACCAATTAAGTTAGTAGGAAATGGATGTAATACATAAATAATGTTGTGTAAAGTGTAACTAATATTTGCTGACTTAGTACTTGTTCATAGTATATATAGTGTAAGGTAATGGTTGTAAAAAGAGACAGACAGAGAAGAGAAAGAGAGAAGCCAGAAGTAGAGTGGTAGACGGCGGTGGTGGACAGAATTGTCACTAGAGAAGAAACCAACTGTAAAACATTATTTATTAAATTATTTATATTTTTATACAAATGTGAGTATTCTATTTAATTCAATATCCATCTCCTTATACTTGCTCCGTATCCGGTCTGACAAAGAACCCATTTATATATATTTTGTAATACCTACCCTTTCAAAGGAGAGGGTCATAAACTGGTAGCAGTGGTCCTGTAAGATTGTTACAAGTTGGTAGTAATGAAAATTATTGAAAGGACGTGCTACAGTTTGATGGCGCCATGCTCCTGCGAAAGAGGTGTTACAGAAACATGTGACGCAATTTCTTTGAATATGTCGCAAGGTGTTTCGAGAGTTTATTGGCCAGTATTTTTTTCGTATTTCGGCCAACGTAGCTTGCTTTCCTGCATGAAATAAGTTTTCGTGTACTTATCTTAATATGAGCTTTGTAACATGATGTGATTCGGGTAGAATTATTTGATGTTTTTCTTCAAATTTTTATTTGGAATTGCTGAGTCGTCCGCCAACTCTTAGGAGACCTTCATCATCAATAAATGGTTTAAGAGATAGTATCTTACTTTTTTTGTGAACTTCACCAACAGACTTTATATGCTGCAAATCGTTATGAAAAGATTCTTGTTGCGTTAATTGTATTATTCGATCATGGGCAGATTTCAATTCGGAAGTCGTTAATGCGTTGTATTTTGATGTGTTTTGTCGTTGCTTTCGAGCATTATTTATAAATCGCAGTACATAAGCAGTTACTCGAATTAATCGATTAAAAGAAGAATATTTTGTAAGGATATCACATCGTGTTGTAGTTGTAGTGCAGGTTTGTACAGATATACGTAGTTCCGGTATTTGTGTTGGAATTTCAATGTTCACTGTGTTGATTTCTAATGCATTGGTATTGTTTAACCACTCTGGGCCGTTCCACCATAATTGCGATGATATTAATTCTTCAACTTTACATCCACGAGATAATATATCGGCGGGGTTTTCTTTGGTGTTGATGTGTTGCCATACACAGTCACTTGTAAGATCGTGGATTTCGCTTACTCTGTTAGCGACAAAGGTTTTCCATGTTCTGGAAGTAGAGCTAATTTATGCCAGAACAATGGTAGAATCTGTCCACCAAAACGTTTTATAATTTGTTATCGCAATAGAATCACGTACCTTACATAAAAGATGAGCTAATAGCAAAGCTCCGCAAAGTTCAAGTCTAGGCAACGACTAATTTTTTAGCGGAGCTACACGTGATTTTGCACAAATCAGTTCCATACAGCATTCTTGATTATTGATGATTCGCAAATAAATACAAGCTCCATAAGCTGATTCGCTGCTATCACAAAATCCATGTAGCTCAAATGGACCAGGATGCTTTATGTTTGCTATGTATCTTGGAATTTTTATTGTATTGATCATTTTAAGTTGTGCCGTGTAACGTAGCCATTTGGTATGGATTTGTAGTGAAACTGATTCATCCCATGGCAGATCGAGTTGCCATAATTCTTGCATTATCAATTTTGCTACAACGATTACAGGTCCAAGCAAACCTATTGTATCAAAAAGTTTCGAGATATTCGAGAGAATGCTACGTTTGGTGATTCTAGATACGCTTTCATCCAATGGGTAGTTGTAATGTAATGTGTCGTTTGTTGCATTCCATGAAACGCCTAAGATTTTTACTTGTTCATGATCAGCTAAGTTTACAATTAAATGTTCCTGATTGTCGAATGTTGACATGTCAGTTAGTTCAGAATGATTAGACGTCCATTTCATGAGTTGAAACCCAACCTTGTTTAATAATGTAATAATTTCGTCTCTAATTGTTTTACATTCTTCCACGGTATTTGCGCCAGTTAGCAAGTCGTCGACATAAAAATCTCTGACTACTATTTTTGATGTATGTGGATAGTTATTCTTCTCTATCTCTGCAAGCTCTTGAATACTTCGGATCGCCAGATATGAAGCAGACGCAGCTCCATACGTGACCGTCAAAAGATCATAAGATTTTACGTCATCTTCTCTGGAATTTCGCCACAGAATTCGTTGAAGTTGTGTATGTGATTTGTGCACGAGAACTTGGCGATACATCTTCGCTACATCTGCCGTCATCACATATTTATGTGTGCGAAATCTTAATAAAATGGAAATGATGTCGGGCTGTAGCACTGGGCCTACCTTCAAAGTATAATTTAGAGAGACATTGGTGGTAGACTTAGCAGAACCGTCAAAGACCACCCGCAGTTTTGTGGTTTTGCTGGATTGCTTTATCACCGCATGGTGCGGCAGGTAGACGATCGGTAGATTGGGTTCGGCGGCACTTTCTGGAGATGGGATCATGTGTCCTAATTCGATGTATTCGTTGATGAACTGTGCATATTCTTCTTGTAACTTAGGTTGCTTTTCAAATTTACGCTCTAATGTATAAAAGCGTTTCAATGCTTGCTGTTTTGTATCACCAATTTTCTGAACCTCTGCATTTAATGGTAACTGAACTATAAAGCGACCTGACACAGTTCGAGAGTATGTATTTTTAAAATGGAGTTCACATTCCTGTTCATCTGGACTAAATGACGGCTTTGAGGGTAATTCTTCTATTTCCCAGAAGCGGTTCAATTGAACATCAAGGTTGTTAATTGTCGTTAATTGACATGTTATTTGGTTGCCTTTTCGAATCGGCACTGATCCTGCTATTATCCATCCAAAATGCGTTTTTTGTAGAATAGGTCGATTTTGGCCTGTTTTGATTTGTCCGACGCAGAGGAGGTTCCAAAAAATGTTAGCACCAAGTAACATGTCGATATCGCTAGTTTTGTTAAAACATGGATCGGCTAATTTGATATTAGCTGGAATATGTATGTTAAGCAGATTTGGATCAAAGGTTAACAGTGGTAATTGTTGAGTGATTTGTTTGAGAACAAATGCTTCAATATTTATTTCAAAGTTGTTGTGAACTGATTTTATTCTAACCTTTGCCGAGTGGTTGGTTGCAGAACAAGAATTGTTTACACCAGAAATCGATAAGTTAACATAAGTTACCGACAGATGTAATTTTTGTTGTAACTTTTCTGTGATGAAGCTAGATTGACTTCCAGAATCTAGTAAGGCTCTACATTTATGTGATTCTCCGCGTTCATCAAAAACTTCTATAATTGCAGTAGCTAACAAGCATTGAGATGGAGTAGAACTTTCTGGAGATTGGTGAAAAACAGTTGCTACAGTAGTGAGTTGATTTGGTGCGATTTCAGAACTGGATGCATTTGCAGATGACTGTTGCTCGAGATGCAGCAAAGTGTGATGACGTTATTGACATTTGCTACACGATATAGAAGTACATCTGTTAGAATTGTGTCCCTTGCGAAGACTATTTAAACAGAAACCTTTGTCTTTAATATATTTGAATCTTTGATTTATGCTTAAAT
The DNA here is from genome assembly GCA_035578165.1 of Stenolophus ochropezus. NCBI lineage: Eukaryota > Metazoa > Arthropoda > Insecta > Coleoptera > Carabidae > Stenolophus > Stenolophus ochropezus. The sequence goes on from JAQOWZ010000160.1 coordinate 99,594, forward strand.
TTTGGAATTCTGAACAAGTGTATATTAAATGATTATTTCCATGGCAGTACATGCAATTAGATTTTCCTACTGTGGAGATATGTGATACAACGTGAGGTTTTAGTAATGATTTCCCAAAGGATTTTGATTTATTTGTAATTGTACTGGAAAATAATGTTTTACGAGACACAGCTTCTAATATTTGACATCTTTTTGTAAGAAAATGTATTAATTCCTTAGTAGTTGGTAACTTGTTTGGCTCTTGCAGAGCTTCCCATTCTTTAGAGGTGTTTTGATCAAATTTATTAGTTATAATTACAACTAGCATGTCATCCCAGTCATCGACTTGGCGTCCTAAAGCTTTGAGAATCCGAATATATTTATTCACATTGTCCAATATGTGACGTAAAGTAACAACATTTTCTTTATGAAGTGCCGGAAGGTCCAAAATGGCTTGAATGTATTTCTGAACAATAAAAGTCTTATTTTCGTAGCGATTTTTAAGTAATTCCCATGCATTGTCGTAATTCTCGTCAGATATATCAAGAGATGAAAGTAATTCAGCAGCTTCGCCATGAACCGTGGATTTCAAATACTGCATTTTTTGTTTTTTAGATAGTTGATTGTTGGATTTTATCACTGAATCGAATGAATTAGACAAAGTCATACCAGTTGTCAGAGGAGCCAGAGAATTTTGGTAGTGAAAATTCCGGCAGGCGTACAAAAGGTTGCAAACAATCAGATTGAGTAGGAGTTGTGCGATTTGATGAGTTTGATTCATTTGTTTCAAATGAAGAGATTAATTCGTTAGCTAATGATACGTTTTCAAAATATTGATCTTCAATTTCTTTACGTTCTCATGATTCTACATATTCTTCTGATTTTTCGTTTTCAAGCATTTCAATTTCAAGTTGAGTGTTTTGAATAATATCCCACATGGCCTCAATTTTAGCTTTACGAAGCTTTAGTTGATTAATGGCAGAACTATCAATGACTTCGACTGAGTTTATATATTTTTTAAAGTTTGTCATTTGTGCTTTGATGTAACCGCGCTTGTATCGAAGTTGTTTTAGATCATCCATTTTTGGTGCAAAATAGAATGAGGGAATAACTTTGGAAGAGATGTGAAAAAATGATTGGAGACTTACCCAAAATGTAGATAACTTATTATTAGGTGATGGCGGTTGAATCGAGATGATGGTGACGACGCAGTAGTGTTGATGTGGCACAAGGTCCAGCTGATGCGAAGTTGATGCGGAACAAGGTCCGGCTGTTGCAAAGGTTGCGGAACAATATCCGGCTCGAAGGACCAAATTTATGTTTAGGGATGGAGATGAGGTGTCAGGAAGTTTTCTCAGGATGCGTGGCAAAATATTTGAGGATTAACTAATTATTCACTGACTTGAATTGACACCAACATAAACATTTATTAAACTGCTATTTACAGCACATATACAAAACAAGATAGACAAAAAAACGGTAAGTCTCGAGTGATTAAGAACTACAAACCGCACGCTCGAGAACTGAGTATCTTCGCAAGACAACTCAGTACTTAAAGTACACTAGTCTGGTCATAGTTCTTCACAAACTTATATACCATGGTTTGCATTGCAAAAACCGCCCTAAATTTAGAGGGGAACCAATAACAAGTTCATGTAGACATCTGCAATCAGATTGGCTAACTATGGCAAATTCTGAGAACTGCGACATTTTGAGTTTATAATACAGGTGCGGTACAGACATGTCGGAAACTACAATTGTAAAATCATTTGTAGACAAGTGCAAAGATAATCCATCACGATTGAATTTACTTAACAATGGAAGAAAGGTCCAGACTAAGCCGCCTGACGGCATACGGATTAAGAAGAATTGAATATTTCTTAAAGTAATAATAATAAAGTAATTGAGACAGTAATAAATGAATTCAGTAATAAACATAGTAAGAAACAATGGGAAGTAGATGTTTGTCTGAGACACAACAGATTCTGAAATCAATTTTAGAGATTTAAAAGGTATGCAAATTATTAGCAAACTATTAAAAAATATCAATATTGTTCAGGATGATAAAATTACCAAATTTCATATAAATAGTTATAGTTTAATAATAACTATTGTGTTAGCATTTATTATAATAGCTTGTAAGAACAATTTAAAATTAATTGAAAAATGTAAAATTAATCAAAACAAAAATACAAATTCCCACATGTCATCCCTCTCCCTACCAGGTGATGCCCAACTCTAAGGGTGGAGGAGTTATATAGTGTAATAGGATAATTATATAAACAATATTAATCATAAGTAGCGTAAGATTACTGTCTAGCCTTTAGTTTAGTATAAGTATAGGTCTGATAACACATATTGGACATTCTGTAACTAGCCTTCTTGTAATAAAGTTGTTTTTAAAAACGACACGTTTCGAACTTATAATTTAACTTAAACATTAAAATGACACGCGAAAATTGAATGTTTATTATCTGATTGGTACCACGTTTTGATCACTTTTGCATATCCAATGCTAAAACCATCCATATTATAGATCCTAAAGCATGAATATAAATGTTTTAACAAAATTATCTATATCAAGAATTTGTAAAATCTGACATTATTTCTCTAAAAAAACTTATAAATATTTGCTTCTGCGCCTGAATTTTAAAATTCTTCGTCATATTTTAGCTAAAAGAAAACATTGCAACAAGAAAATTGCTATTTCAAGTGTGGTAGGTATTCTAAAGTCCAGCCCATGTAGCTTACAACAAACAACGTATACATTAAAATGACACGCGAAAATTGATTGTTTATTATCTGATTGGTACCACGTTTTGGTCACTTTTGCATGTCCATTGCTAAAACCATTCATAGTATAGATTCTAAAGCATGAATATGAATGTTTTAACAAAAATATCTATTTCAAGTATAGGTAAGATCTAACTTTATTTTTGAAAAAAATCATATAATTGTTTGCTTCCTTGCCCGAATTTTATAATTCTTTATCATATTTTAGCTAAACGAAAACATTGCAACAAGAAAAATGTTATTTCAAGTGAGGTAGGTATTCTAGAGTCTAGCCCATGTAGCTTACAATATACACGTATTCATTAAATTGACACCCAAAAATTAAATGTTTATTATCAGATTGGTACCACGTTAAGGTCACTTTTGCATGTTCAATGCTTAAAACTATCCATAGTATAGATTTAAAGCATGAATATGAACATTTTAACAAAGATATTCATTTCAAGAATATGTCAAATCTGACTTTATTTTTGTAAAAGATCATATAAATATTTGCTTCAGCAACGAATTTTATAATTCTTTGTCATATTTTAGCTCAAAGAAAACATTGCAACAAGAAAATTGCTATTTCAAGTGTGGTAGGAATTCTAGAATCCAGCTCATGTAGCTTACAATATGAAACGTAAACATTTATATGATACCCAAAAATTGAATGTTTATTATCTGATAGGTACCACGTTTTGGTCACTTTTGCATGTCTAATGCTTAAAACCATGCTTAGTATAGATCCTAAAGCATAAATATGAATGTTTTAACAAAGATATCCATTTCAAGAATAGGAAAAATCTGACTTTATTTTTGAAAAGAATCATATAAATATTTGCTTTCGCGCCGGATTATTATAATTCTTTATCATACTTTAGCTAAAAAAAACATTGCAACAAGAATATTGCTATTTCAAGTGTGGTAGGTATTCCAGAATCCAGCCCATGTAGGTAGCTTACAATATACAACGTATTCAATAAAATGCCACCCGAAAATTTAATGTTTATTATCTGATTCGTACCACGTTTTGGCCACTTTTGCAAGTCCAATGCTTAAAACCATCCATAGTATAGATTCTAAAGCATGAAAATGAATGTTTTAACAAAAACATCCATTTCAAAAATAGGTGAAATCTAACTATATTGTTGTAAAGAATCATATAAATATTTGCTTCCGCGCCCGAATTATATAATTTTTTATGATATTTTATCTAAAAGAAAACATTGCAACAAGCAAAATGCTATTTCAAGTGTGGTAGGTATTCCAGAATCCAGCCAATGTAGCTTACAATATACAACAAATTCATTAAAATGACACCCGAAAATTTAATGTTTATAATCTGATTAGAACCACGTTTTGGTCACTTTTGCATTGCCAATGCTAAAACCATCCATAGCATATTTCCTAAAGCATGAATATGAATGTTTTATCAAAAATATCAATTTCAAGAATAGGTAAAATCTGACTTTATTTTTGTAAAAGATCATATTTGCTTCCGCGCCCGAATTATATAATTCCTTATCATATTTTATCTAAAAGAAACTTTGCAACAAGCAAAATGCTATTTCAAGTGTGGTAGGTATTCTAGAATTTAGCCCACGTAGCTTACAATATACACGTATTCATTAAATTGACACCCAAAAATTAAATGTTTATTATCAGATTGGTATTACGTTTAGGTAACTTTTGCATGTCTAATGCTTAAAACTATCGATAGTATAGATCCTAAAGCATGAATATGAACATTTTAGCAAAGATATCCATTTCAAGAATAGGTCAAATCTGACTTTATTTTTGTAAAAAATCATATAAATATTTGCTTCCGCTCCCGAATTTTATAATTCTTCATCATATTTTAGCTAAAAGAAAACATTGCAACAAGAAAATTGCTGTTTCTAGTGTGGTAGGTATTCTAGAATCCAGCCCATGTAGCTTACAATATACAACGTATTAATTAAAATGAAAGCCGAAAATTAAATGTTTATTATCTGATTAGTACCACGTTTTGGTCAGTTTTGCATGTCCAATGCTAAAACCATCCATACTATAGATCCTGAAGCATGAATATGAATGTTTTAACAAAAATATCCATTTCAAGAATAGGTAAAATCTGACTTTTTTTTTGTAAAAAATCATATGAATATTTGCTTCCGTGCCCGAATTTTATAATTCTTCATCATATTTTAGCTAAAAGAAAAAAATTGCAACAAAAAAAATGCTATTTCAAGTGTGGTGTTTATTCTAGAATCCAGCCTTGTAGCTTACGATATACATCGTATTAATTAAGATGACAGCCGAAAATTGAATGTTTATTATCTGATTAGTACCACGTTTTGGTCACTTTTGCATGTCCAATGCTAAAACCATCCATAGTATTAATCCTAAAGCATGAATATAAATGTTTTAACAAAAATATCCATTTCAAGAATAGGTAAAATCTGACTTTGTTTTTGTAAAAAATCATATAAATATTTACTTCCACGCCTGAGTTTTATAATTCTTCATCATATTTTAGCTAAAAGAAAATATTGCAACAAAAAAATTGCTATTTCAAGTGTGGTAGGTATTCTAGAATCCAGCCCATGTAGCTTACAATATACAACGTATTCAATAATATGACAGCCGAAAATTGGATGTTTATTATCTGATTGGTACCAGGTTTTGGTTACTTTTGCATGTCCAATGCTTAAAACCATCCATAGTATAGATTGTAAAGCATGAAAATGAATGTTTTAACAAAAATATCCATTTCAAGAATAGGTAAAATCTAACTATTTTGTTGTAAATAATTATATAAATATTTGCTTCCGCGCCCGAATTATATAACTTTTTATCATATTTTATCTAAAAGAAAACATTGCAACAAGCAAAATGCTATTTCAAGTGTGGTAGGTATTCTAGAATCCAGCCCATGTAGCTTACAATACACAACGAATTTATTAAAATGACACCCGAAAATTTAATGTTTATAATCTGATTGGAACCACGTTTTGGTCACTTTTGCATTGCCAATGCTAAAACCATCCATAGTATATTTCCTAAAGCATGAATATGAATGTTTTAACAAAAATATCAATTTCAAGAATAGGTAAAATCTGACTTTATTTTTGTAAAAATCGTATAATTATTTGCTTCCGCGCCCGAATTTTATAATTCTTTATCATATTTTAGCTAAAAGAAAACATTGCAACAAGAAAATTGCTATTTTACGTGTGGTAGGTATTCTAGAATCCAGCCCATGTAGCTTACAATATACAACGTATTCATTAAAATGACACCCGAACATTGAATGTTTATTATCTGATTTAAACCATGTTTTGGTCAGTTTTGCATGTCCAATGCTTAAAACCATCCATAGTATAGATCCTAAAGCATGAATATGAATGTTTTAACAAAAATATTCATTTCAAAAATAGGTAAAATCTGACTTTATATTTGTAAAAAATCATGTAAATATTTGCTTCCGCGCCCGAATTTTATAATTCTTTATCATATTTTAGCTAAAAGAAAACATTGCAACAAGAAAATTGCTATTTCAAGTGTGGTATGTATTCTAGAATCCAGCCCATGTGGCTTACAATATACAACGTATTCATCAAGAATAGGTAAAATCTGACTTTATTTTTGTAAAAAATCATATAAACATTTGCTTCCGCGTTCTAATTTTATAATTCTTTATCATATTTTAGCTAAAAAAAAACATTGCAACAAGAAAATTGCTATCTCAAGTGTGGTAGGTATTCTAGAATCCAGCTCATGTAGCTTACAATATACAACGTATTCATCAAGAATAGGTAAAATCTGACTTTATTTTTGTAAAAAATTATATAAATATTTGCTTCCGCGACCGAATTTTATAATTCTTCTTCATATTTTAGCTAAATGAAAATATTGCAACAGGAAAATTGCTATTTCAAGTGTGGTATGTATTATAGAATCTAGCCCAAGTAGCTTACAATATACAACGTATTCATCAAGAATATGTAAAATCTGACTTAATTTTTCTAAAAAATCATATAAATATTTGATTCCGCGCCCGAATTTTATAATTTTTCATCATATTTTAGCTAAAAGAAAACATTGCAACAAGAATATTGCTATTTCAAGTGTGGTAGGTAATCTAGAATCCAGCCAATGTAGCTTCCAATGTAAAACGTATTCATCAAGAATAGGTAAAATCTGACTTTGATTTTGTAAAAAATCATCTAATTATTAGCTTCCGCGCCCGAATTTTAAAATTCTTCATTATATTTTAGCTAAAAGAAAGCATTGCATCAAGAAAATTGCTATTTCAAGTATAGTAGGTATTCTAGAATCCAGCCTATGTAGCTTACAATATACATCGTATTCATCAAGAATAAGTGAAATCTGACTTTATTTTTGTAAAAAATCATATAAATATTTTCTTCCGCGCCTGAATTTTATAATTCTTCATCATATTTTAGCTAAAAGAAAACATTGCAACATGAAAATTGTTATTACAAGTGTGGTAGGTATTCTTGAATCGAGCCCATGTTGCTAACAATATACAACGTATTCATTAATAATAATAATAATAATAATCTTTATTTTCAAAGACATAATACAATATGTATAGAAAAAGGTCAGTTTAAATTGTAAGTAACACAAGACAAAGAGAACTATATTATTTTTTACAAAATAGATAAAATTCTTCTAAATTATAAAAACAATGTTCAGTCAAAAACATTTTAAGATGTCTTTTGAAGGTTGTAATATTGTTTATATTTTTAATGTTAGAAGGTAAGCAGATGTAGATGTGCAATCTATGTACGTAAGGCGAATTTTCTCCAATTTTGGTTTTTATTAATGGCGTATGAAAGTCATTTTTAGTTCTTGTATTGAATTGGTGGTATTTTTTTTTTATTTAACATAAATTTTTCTTTATTTTTATGTATCAAAATACATAAATCAAGAATAAAAAACATGAGAGTGGAAGAATATTCAATTTTTTAAATAATTCTCTACAGCTACTCCGCGGAGTTGCACCAGCTAGGCATCTTACTAATCTTTTTTGGGCTACAAAAACCTCATTACTTGTTGACGAATTTCCCCAAAAACAAACACTGTATCTTATTTTAGACTCAACTACAGCGTAATAGTACATAATTAGTTGTGTTTAGTTTAAGAAGCATTTCAAATGTCTAATCTGATAGCAATAACTATTTAGATGGGCAATGATTTCTTTGCATTGAAATTTCCAATCAAGATTTTCATCCATGATTAAACCTAAAGTTTTAATTTTGTTGGTTTGATGTAGATATGTATCAGAAATAGATATGTCAAGTTTTTGAATATTTCTATTTTGATAATTATGAAAATGAATAAACATAGTTTTAATCTTGTTAGAAAATAGAGAATTGTCATTGCACCATTGCGAAATGCTTTGTACACAATTATTACACTTAGACTGTTGCTTTTCTTTATCCTTATCTGAGATTAAGACTGAGGTATCATCAGCGTACAATGATACCGCGCTTGAATCATCAAGTATATCATTTAAATCATTTGTATACAGAATGAACAGGATTGGGGCAAGAACTGCTCCCTGAGGAACACCTACGTTCGTTGTGAGATAATCGGAAGAAAAGGTTTTAGTTTTCCGTGTATAAGTATGCCTGACTGTCACAAACTGTCGCCTATTTTTAAGAAAACTTTTTAGCCATTCCAGGGCCGCTCCACGAATACCCATACGCTCTAATTTGTAAAGTAGTTGATCGTGATTTACACAGTCGAGGGCTTTGCTCATGTCACAAAACACTCCTACTGGACACTCTTTATTTTCCATGCATGACACTAATTTTCGTAACAAATTTGGACAGAAACCGAATTGATTTTTATGAAGAAGTTTAGAGTTATTTACAAAACATTCTAATCTTTGTAGAAAGCAGTATTCAAAAACTTTAGAGAAAACTGATGACAAGGCAATTGGTCTATAATTATCCATGATGTTCTTGTCTCCCTTTTTGTGAAGCGGAGTTATTTTATTTTCCTTTAATTTTTCAGGAAAAGTTCCTGATTCAAAAGATAAATTAATTAGATAAGTAAGGGGTTTACAAATTTCTGATGAGACTGCTTTTATTAAAAAATTTGGCACCGAGTTGGACCCACTGGAATATTTATTTTTTATATTTTTATGTATAATATTCTTGACTTTTGTCTCACAAAAAGGGAACAAATAGAAATTTTTATTATTCTCAGGAGTTTTACACGAATAAGAATTAGTATTTTTGGGTATACGTTCAAGGTTGTTCCGTGGAGCGTCCCTGAAAAAACGGTTGAAGCTATTTGCAACTTCTACTGGTTCATTTATAATCGTGTCATTATGTGAAATGGTTATATTATTTGTAAAAGTGGTTTTGTTACCTGCTTCGTTTATTATAGTCCATGAGCTTTTTGAAGGATTGTCTGATTTGCAGATCTTGTTTTGATAGAATTCTCTTTTGATGTTTGCTATAAGTAGTTTATGAGCTTTTTTCATTTCCTTATATAATGGCTCTAGTTGTGGATAGCTGTATTTCATGTTAAATATACATTTTAATTTGTTACTAGATATTTTTATTTCAGCGTTAACCCAGTTTTTATTTGAGCTAGAATTGAGAATTTTAATTGGAAAGTATGTATTAAAATAATTGATGAAGATGCTATGAAAATAGTCAAAAGCTATATTTAGGTCAGTTTCTTTATAAAGTAGGGACCATGTTTCATTTGACAATGCTGTAGTGAACTTATCAATATTTGTTTTACTGAATGATCTTCCGGATTTCTGGAAACTTACAGGTTTACTTGATGAAAGATTACTATTGTAGAAAACAATTCTGTGATCAAAAAATTGATTGGATTGGACATCGACCTCCGTTGAGATTAAGTTCGTAAAAATATAATCTAGAGTATTATTTCCCCTTGTAGGTTTATTAACAATATTTGACAACCTGTATGAAAACAAAATATTAGACAATTTATAAAATAATGTTGCATCTCTTTTTATATCTAAATTAAAATCACCTAAAAGTATTATTTTTAGGTCAGGTTTGAATATTTTATCAAGTACGAGAGATATTTTATCACAGAATATGCTAAAGTCACCACATGGTGATCTGTAGCAGGTTAAAATTATAGTGGTTGTGTCGGAATTTATCTACCACCTAACACCACAAATTTCAAAATGTTTTTCAGTACACTAAGTACTAAGATCAAGAGGTCTAGTATCTAAATTTGGAAGAGACCAAATACCGACAACGCCACCTTTGTGTATACTACGACAAAAATTAGCAACATTAACAAAATTATTAAAATGATATGCATGTATAGAAAATTGATTGCACCAAGTCTCAGTGAGGCACAAAAATTTTAGTTCACTATTATTATTTATAAATTCTGCTGTAATGATATCAGCTTTTATTGGTGTCAGAGCTTGATAGTTGGAAAGTAGAAAATCATGAGTAGTGTTTATGTGTGGCGCTAAATTTGTGGATTTTTTATTGTTTTCCTGTGAAAAAAACCGAGCAACGTAGGTACTGAACTTATCGCTGTGTACAGTAAGTTTAAACGACGAGTAGTAGTCTGGGAATTTAGATGATATTTATTATTATTTATTTATTTCTTTAGGGCGGCTTCTAAGGGTAAACTTGTTTTGGAGCATCCAATTGTTATTGTCGTATTTACTGACCTTTTTCTCTTTTTTGCGACTTCATTCCAGCTTTCTGATTTATTTGAGCAATCTGTGCTGGTATTAGTTTCTTGCACATTTTTAATGGTATTTATTGCACAGTTCGATTGTATGTTTTTATTGTTGTTAGAGTTAGTTAACTCAGACCTAACCATACTTTTGTCTTTGCTGCCTTGTGGGTCGTTAGCTGGAGTTGCTTGAGTGTTTATACTTGTTTTGTTTGGTGTTTTTAGTTTTTTCTTCTCGTTTTGTTTAACAAATTTATTATTTATATCTGAAGATGGCGTTGTATGTTCCATTTCTTGTATATTATTTTGCAATAACTGGATTATTGTAATTTTATCATTTATTATGGTGCACTTATCTTTAATAATCACTTCTTTTTCACTAATTATCTGCTTAAGAAGTGCAATTTCCTTTTGCAGTTCATTAATTTCCATCATTTGAGTTGATGAAAATGCGTCCTTGAACTTATATTCATTACAACAATTTGTTGTAGAGTCTTTGATGTTAAGGCCCATTTTTTCACAACAGCCTTTATGAAATGCACTACCACAGTGTTCACAGTAAATCACATTGTTAACTGCAGATTTATTACACAATCTACAAATACTTTTATTTTCTGCGGTTATTTCATTCACGTGTCTACTGTTGCCCACCATCTTGAATTATTAAAATGACATCCGAAAATTGAATGTTTATTATGTGATTAAAACCGCGAATGCTAAAATTATCCATAGTATAGATCCTAAAGCATTAATATGAATGTTTTAACAAAAATATCCATTTCAAGAATAGGTAAAATCTGACTTTATTTTTGTAAAAAATCATATAAATATTTGCTTCCGCACCCGAATTTTAAAAATCTTCATCAAATTTTAGCTAAAATAAAACATTGCAACAAGAAATTTGCTATTTCAAGTGTTGTAAGTATTCTAGAATGCAGCCCATGTAGCTTACATTATAGAACGTATTCATCAAAAATACGTAAAATCTGACATTATTTTAGTAAAGAATCATTAAAATATTTGCTTCCGCGCCCGAAATTTTATAATTATTCATCATATTTTAGCTAAAAGAAAACATTGCAACAAGAAAATTGCTATTTCAAGTGTGGTAGGTATTCTAGATTCCAGCCCATGTACTCTTACAATATACAACGTATTCATCAAGAAAAGGTAAAATCTGACTTTATTTTTGTAAAAAATAATATAAATATTAGCTTCCGCGCCCGAATTTTATAATTCTTCATCATATTTTAGCTAAAAGACAACATTGCAACAAAAAATTGCTATTTTAAGTGTGGAAGTTATTCTAGAATCTAGCCCATGTAGCTTACAATATACAACGTATTCATCAAGAATAGATAAAATATGACTTTTTTTTGTAAAAAATTTAATAAATATTTGCTTCCGCGCCCGAATTTTATAATTCTTCATCATATTTTAGCTAAAAGAAAACATTGCAACATGAAAATTATTATTTCAAGTGTGGTAGGTATTCTTGAATCCAGCCCATGTAGCTTACAATATACAACGTATTAATTAAAATGACATCCGAAAATTTAATGTTTATTATATGATAGGTACCACCTTTTGGTCACTTTTGCATGTCGAAAGCTAAAATTATCCATAGTATAGATCCTAAAGCACGAATATGATTGTTTTAATAAAAATATCCATTTCAAGATTAGGTAAAATGTGACTTTATTTTTGTAAAAAATCATATAAATATTTGCTTCCGCGCACGAATTTTATAAATCTTCATCATTTTTTAGCTAAAAAAAACCTTGCAACAAGAAATTTGCTATTTTAAGTGTTGTAGGTATTCTAGTATCCAGCCCATGTAGCCTACAATATAGAACGTATTCATCAAGAATAGGTAAAATCTGACTTTATTTTTGTAAAAAAATCATTAAAATATTTGCTTCCGCGTCCGAATTTTTTAATTCTTCATCATATTTTAGCTAAAAGAACACATTTCAACAAGAAAGTTGCTATTTCAAGTGTGGTAGGTATTCTTGAATACGGCCCATGTAGCTTACAATATACAATGTATTCATCAAGAATAGGTACAATCTGACATTATTTTTGTAAAGAATCATTAAAATATTTGTTTCCGCTCCCGAATTTTATAATTCTTCATCATATTTTAGCTAAAAGTAAACATTGCATCAAGAAAATTGCTATTTCAAGTGTGGTAGGTATTCTAGAATCCAGCCTCTATAGTTTACAACATACAACGTAGTCATTAAAATGACACCCGAAAATTGAATGTTTATTATCTGATTGGTACCACGTTTTGGTCACTTTTGCATGTCCAATGGTAAAATTATCCAAAGGATAGATCCTAAAGCATGAATATAAATGTTTTAACAAAAATATCCATTTCAAGAATAGGTAAAATATGACATTTTTTTGTAAAAAACCATATAAATATTTGCTTCCGCGCCCGAATTTTATAATTCTTTACCATATTTTAGCTAAAAGAAAACATTGCAACAAAAAAATTGCTATTTAAAGTGTGGTAGGTATTCTAGAATCCAGCCCATGTAGCTTACAATATACAACGTATTCATCAAGAATAGGTAAAATCTGACTTTATTTTTGTAAAAAAACTTATATATATTTGCTTCCGCGGACGAATTTTATAATTCTTCATCATATTTTAGGTAAAAGAAATCATTGCAACAAGAAAATTGCTATTTCAAATGTGGTAGGTATTCTAGAATCCAGCCCATGTGGCTTACAATATACAACGTATTCTTTAAGAATAGGTAAAATTTGACTAAATTTTTGTAAAAAATCATATAAATATTTGCTTCCGCGCCCGAATTTTATATTTCTTCATCATATTTTAGCTAAAAGAAAACATTGCAACAAGAAAATTGCTATTTCAAGTGTGGTAGGTATTCTAGAATCCAGTCCATGTGGCTTACAATATACAACGTATTCATTAAAATGACACCCGAAAATTGAATGTTTATTATCTGATTGGTACCCACGTTTTGGTCACTTTTGCATGTCCAGTGCTTAAAACAATTCATAGTATAGATCCTAAAGCATAAATATGAATGTTTTAACAAAAATATCCACTTCAAGAATAGGTAAAATCTGACATTATTCATGTAAAAAATCTTATAAATATTTGCTTTCGCGCCCGAATTTTATAATTCTCCATTATATTTTAGCTAAAAGAAAACATTGCAACAAGAAAATTGCTATTTCAAGTGTGGTAGGTATTCTAGAATCTAGCCCACGTAGCTTATAATATACAACGTATTCATTAAAATGACACCCGAAAATTGAATGTTTATTATCTGATTGGTACCACGTTTTGGTCACATTTGCATGTCCAATGCTAAAACCATCCATAGTATAGATCCTAAAGCATGAATATGAATGTTTTTACAAAAATATCCATTTCAAAAATAGGTAAAATCTGACTTTATTTTTTTAAAAAATCATATAAATATTTGCTTCCGCGCCCGAATTTTATAATTTTTCAGCATATTTAAGCTAAAAGAAAACATTGCAACAAGTAAATTGCTATTTTAAGTGTGGTAGGTATTCTAGAATCCACCCCATGTAGCTTACAATATAAAACGTATTCATCAAGAATAGGTAATATCTGACTTTATTTTTAAAAAAATCATAAAAATATTTGCTTCCGCGCCCGAATTTTATAATTCTTTATCATATTTTATCTAAAAGAAAACATTGCAACAAGAAAATTGCTATTTCAAGTGTGGTAGGTATTCTAGAATCCAGCCCATGTAGCTTACAATATGCAACTTATTCATTAAAATGACACCCGAAAATTGAAAGTTAATTATCTGATTGGTACCACGTTATGGTCACTTTTGCATGGCCAATGCTTAAAACCGTCCATAGTATAGATCCTAAAGCATGAATATGAAAGTTTTAACAAAAATATCCATTTCAAGAATAAGTAAAATCTGACTTTTTTTTTTAAATAATATAAATATTTTCTTCCGCGCCCGAATTTTATAATTCTTTATCATATATTAGCTAAAAGAAAACATTGCAACAAGAAAATTGCTCTTTCAAGTGTGGTAGGTATTCTAGAATCCAGCCCATGTAGCTTACAGTATACAACGTATTCATGAAGAAAAGGTAAAATCTGGCTTTATTTTGTAAAAAATAATATAAATATTTGCTTCCGCGCCCGAATTTTATAATTTTTCATCATATTTTAGCTAAAAGAAAACATTGCAACAAGAAAATTGCTATTTTAAGTGTGGTAGTTATTCTAGAATCCAGACAATGTAGCTCACAATATACAAAGTATTCATTAGTATGACACCCAAAAATTGAATGTTTATTATCTGATTGGTACCTCGTTATGGTCACTTTTGCCTTTCTAATGCTTAAAACCAACCATAGTATAGATCCTAAAGCATGAATATGAATGTTTTACCAAATATATCCATTTGAAGAATAGGTAAATCTGAATTTTTTTTGTAAAAAATCATATAAATATTTGCTTCCGCGCCCGAATTGTATAACTCTTCATCATATTTTAGCTAAAAGAAACCATTGCAACAAGAAAATTGCTATTTCATGTGTGGTAGGTATTCTAGAATCCAGCACATGTAGTTTACAATATACAACGTATTCATTAAAAATATTTAAAATCTGACTTTATTTTTGTAAAAAATCATATACATATTTGCTTCCGCGAACAAATTTCATAATTCTTTATCTTATTTTAGATAAAAGAAAACATTGCAACAAGAATATTGCTATTTCAAGTGTGGTAGGTATTCTAGAATCTAGCCCATGTAGCTTACAATATAAAACGTATTCATCAAGAATAGGTAATATCTGACTTTATTTTTGAATAAATCATAAAAATATTTGCTTCCGCGCCCGAATTTTATAATTCTTTATCATATTTTATCTAAAAGAAAATATTGCAACAAGAAAATTGCTATTTCAAGTGTGGTAGGTACTCTAGAATCTAGCCCATGTAGCTTACAATATACAACGTATTCATTGAAATGACACCCGAAAATTAAATTTTTCTTATGTGATTGGTACCAGGTTTTGGTCACTTTTGCATGTCCAATGCTAAAACCATCCGTAGTATAGCTCCTAAAGCATGAATATGAATGTTTTAACAAAAATATCCATTACAAGAATAGGTAAAATCTGACTTTATTTTTGTAAAAAATCATATAAATATTTGCTTACGCGCCTGAATTTTATAATTCTTCATTATATTTTAGCTAAAAGAAAACATTGCAACAAGAAATTTGCTATTTCAAGTGTGGTAGGTATTCTAGAATCCAGCCCATGTAGCTTACAATATACAACGTATTCATTATAATAAAACCTGAAAATTTAATGTTTATTATCTGATTGGTACCACGTTTTGGTCACTTTTGCATGTCCAATGCTAAAACCATCCACAGTATAGATCCTAATGCATGAATATGAATGTTTTAACAAAAATATCTACTTCAAGAATAGGTTAAATCTGACTTTATTTTTGTAAAAAATCATATAAATATTTGCATCCGCGCCCGAATTTTATAATTCTTTATCATATTTTAGCTAAAAGAAAACATTGCAACAAGAAAATTGCTATTTCAAGTGTGGTAGGTATTCTAGATTTCAGCCCATGTAGCTTACAATATACAACGTATTTATTAAAATGACACCCGAAAATTGAATGTTTATTATCTGATTGGTACCACGTTTTGGTCACTTTTGCATGTCCAATGCTTAAAACAAAATATAGTATAGATCCTAAAGCATGAATATGAATGTTTTAACAAAAATATTCATTTCAAGAATAGGTAAAATCTGATTTTTTTTTTTAAATAATATAAATATTTGCTTCCGCGCCTGAATTTTATAATTCTTTATCATATTTTAGCTAAAGGAAAACATTGCAACAAGAAAATTGCTATTTCAAGTGTGGTAGGTATTCTAGAATCCAGCCCATGTAGCTTACAATATACAACGTATTCATTAAAATAAAACCTGAAAATTTAATGTTTATTATCTGATTGGTACCACGTTTTGGTCACTTTTGCATGTCCAATTCTTAAAACCATCCATAGTATAGATCCGAAAGCATGAAAATGAATGTTTTAACAAAAGTATCCATTTCAAGAATCGGTAAATTCTGCCTTTATTTTTGTAAAAAATCATATAAATATTTGCTTCCGCACCCGAATTTTATAATGCTTCATCATATTTTAGCTAAAAGAAAAATTGCAACAAGAAAATTTCTATTTCAAGTGTGGAAGGTATTCTAGAATCCAGCCCATGTAGCTTACAATATAGAACGTATTCATCAAGAATAGTTAAAAACTGACTTTATTTTTGTAAAAAATCATATAAATATTTGCTTCCGCACCCGAATTTTATAATTATTTATCATATTTTAGCTAAAAGAAAACATTGCAACAAGAAAATTGCTATTTCAAGTGTGGAAGGTATTCTAAAATCCAACCCATGTAGCTTACAATATACAACGTATTCATCAAGAATAGGTAAAATCTGACATTATTTTTGTAAAGAATCATTAAAATATTTGCTTCCGTGCCCGAATTTTATAATTCTTCATCGTATGTTAACTAAAAGAAAACATTGCATCAAGAAAATTGCTATTTCAAGTGTGGTAGGTATTCTAGAATCCAGCCCATATAGCTTACAATATACAACGTATTCATTAAAATGACACTCGAAAGTTGAATGTTTTTTAACTGATCGGTACCATGTTGTGGTCACTTGTGCATGTCTAATGCTAAAATTATCCGTAGTATAGATACTAAAGCATGAATATGAATTTTTTAACAAAACTATCCATTTCAAGAATAGGTAAAATCAGACATTATTTTTGTAAAAAATCATATGAATGTTTGCTTCCGCGCCCGAATTTTATAATTCTTTATCATATTTTAGCTAGAAGAAAACATTGCAATAAGAAAATTGCTATTTCAAGGGTGGTAGGTATTCTAAAATCCAGAACATGTAGCTTACAATATACAACGTATTCATCTAGAAAATGTAAAATCTGACTTAATTTTTGTAAAAAATAATATAAATATTAGCTTCCGGAGCCGAATTTTTGTAATTCTTCATCATATTTTAGCTAAAAGAAAACATTGCAACAAAAAATTGCTATTTCAAGTGTGGTAGGTATTCTAGAATCCAGCCCATATAGCTTACAATATACAACGTATTCATTAAAATGACACCCGAAAAATTAAAGTTTATTATCTGATTGGTCCCACGTTTTGGTCACTTTTGCATGTCCAATGCTGAAAACCATCGATAGTTTAGATCATAATGCATGAATATGAATATTTTAACAAAAATATCCATTTCAAAAATAGGTAAAATCTGACTTTATTTTTGTAAAAAATCATATAAATATTTGCTTCCGCGCTCGAATTTTATAATTCTTCATCATATTTTAGCTATAAGAAAACATTGCAACATGAAAATTGCTATTTCAAGTGTGGTTGGTATCTAGAATCCAGCCCATGTAGCTTACAATATTCAACGTATTTAATAAAATGGCACCCGAAAATTGAATGTTTATTATCTGATTGGTAACACGTTTTGGCCACTTTTGCATGTCCAATGCTTAAAACCATCGGTAGTGTTGAATTTACAAATATTACTTATATAAATTTAACATCAACTAACATGTTCTAGTTTTTGTTTAACTTTCGTATGTTTGTGTCACTCATTTTTTTGACATTTAATTTTACTATTCTTGATTGTATTAGTCTCTCTAGTCTGGTTGAAGTAAAAAACTGCTCTGCCAACCTGTCCAAGCGATGACTGGAACTCTGCTCGTAGATTGAAATTAACCGCTGCCACGCATCATTCGCTGATTGCACCACTCCTAGCATGCTCAGCTGCTGATTACAAATGCGTTGTCGGACAACATCTATAACATGCTAGGAGTGGTGCAATCAGCGAATGATGCGTGGCAGCGGTTAATTTCAATCTACGAGCAGAGTTCCGGTCATCGCTTGGACAGGTTGGCAGAGCAGTTTTTTACTTCAAAAAAGGATTCGGAAACAGGTATGTTGGAGCACATTTCCGCTTTGCAACGGAATTTCCATGAGTTGAGCGATGAGATGCATCGTCAATTGAAAGTTCGTCTGCCGGATCAACTTCTGATGCTACGGATCACTTCAACCCTGCCAGTCGAATACAACAATTTTCGTCAGGTCTGGGAAGCTACGTCGCTGGAAGAAAGGACCATGGATAAGCTCATTGAACGTCTGCGGATGGCTGAGTTGCATGATTCGGGAAGTAACGAATCTAGCAAAGCATTTGCGGCGAAGTCGAAGCCTAAGAAGACTGTTACAGAACAAGATGGTAGGTCGCCGTTCCAGAAGAAGTTTGTCAAATGCTACAATTGCGGTAAACTGGGTCATTTTAAGGCTGAATGTCGAGCAAAGAAGAGTGCACATTCTGCGAAGGCGGAGAGGGCAGACGACAGCATACAAAAGAAAACCGGGGCTGCGTTTGTCAGTTCAGCACTAAAGTGTAACCTGGAACACGTTGACAGGCATCGATGGATAAATGACAGTGGAGCAACGGCACATATGACAGCAAACCGTGAGTACTTTTTGACGTTTGAAGCTTTCCCTGCACCGAAGGATGTCGAGATTGCTGACGGCACGAAAATCAAGGCAGTTGGACATGGGATTGTCAATGTTGAGATGGAGGTCAATGGACAGTGGACGGCGAATCATCTAGAAGACGTTTGGTACGTGCCTGATTTGGGAGTCAACTTGTTCTCCCAATCCGTTTCTCTGTTCAAAGGCTACAGATGGTTCACCGACGTCAATGGGACTCGTTGTGAGAAGAATGGTCAAGTCGTACTGACGGGAAACCTGGAGAACGGTCTGACAATTCTGAATATGCGGACTAAGGTACTGGAATCTCCTGCGAAAGTCTACGTGGCCAATACATCACAAACGCTGCAATTTTATCATGAGTGCCTTGGTCACCAGAATAAAAGACACATTTCGAAGGTATTGAAGCAACGAGGTATAACGTTCTCTGCTGAAGACGAGTTCTGCGAGGGCTGTGTCCTTGGGAAACAACATCGTGCAAGTTACGGACCACGACAGGTTAGAGGTACTTCGCCTGGAGAAATTGTCAGCGCAGATGTCTGTGGCCCAATGTCAGAGAATGCAGTTGGCGGATCAAGATACTTCCTCTGCTTCAAAGACGATTTTACCAAGTTTCGTCGAGTCTTCTTCTTGAAGTCCAAGGATGAGGTGGCCGAGAAGCTGGAAATATTCTTGTGCGAGGCGAAGACGGCTGGTCACGACATCAAGCAGTTTCTGTCAGATGGCGGAAAGGAGTTCAACAACTTGGAAGTGCGAGCGTCTCTGCAGAAACGTGGTATCGACATACGGTGCTCAATGCCGTATACGCCAGAGCAAAATGGATCTGCCGAGCGGGAAAATCGCACTTTAGTCGAAAGTGCCAGGGCGATGCTACACGCGAAGAGCTTGCCAATTAAGTTATGGGCTGAGGCTGTTAATACAGCCGCTTACTTGCTGAATCGCACCGGACCGACTACCGTGGAAGGAAAAAGTCCTCTGGAGCTGTGGTTCAACAAGAGTGTGCCGGATATCAGTCATCTGAAGATTTTTGGTACGGATTGCTTCGTCCACATACCGAAACAAAAACGCCGGAAATGGGATCCGAAGAGCGAAAAAGGTATCCTGGTTGGTTATTGCGGAGAAAAGGATGGCTTTCGTGTTTACGTTTCGAGTTCGAATAAGGTTATCCTGAGCCGAGATGTAGTCTTCGCGCCAGAAAAAACAGCGGTATCTGAAGAAAGCATGCAAGTTGTTTTGAAGATGCCTGACGAATCGGAAGCAGCCACGAGAGAAGAAGAAGGCAGAGAAGAAGATGATGACGGGAGATCTGAAACGCAAATAAACGAACTTGTACAAGAACCTCAAACTGTTACTCGTCGTTTGCGCGATCGGACTATGATTTCCCGCCCATCGAAGTACGCAATGGCATCAGTCGCGGTGGATGAGACACCGGTCACGTTTGAAGAAGCCATAAAGTCATCAAGCAGCGAGCAGTGGAAGCTGGCAATGGAAGCTGAAATGGATTCTTTGCTCAAAAATGAAGTCTGGGACCTTGTCGATCGACCAAAAGACGTCAAGGTTATCGACAGTCGATGGGTTTTTCGAACCAAAATGATATCTAACGGCAGCATTGGTCAATACAAGGCTAGACTCGTTGCAAAGGGCTTTGTTCAAAAGCATGGCGTCGACTACGACGAAACATTTAGCCCTGTCGCACGATTCGACACAGTGAGGACTGTCCTGAGTGTAGCAGCCGGTGAAGGACTGTTACTGCGGCAGTTCGACGTAAAAACAGCGTTCCTCAATGGCAAGTTGGAAGAAGATGTGTACATGGCGCAACCAAAAGGTTTTGAAGACGGAACTAATCGAATTTGCAAGCTGAAGCGTAGTCTATACGGACTGAAACAGGCGCCAAGGTGCTGGAACGCGTGTTTCACCAGCTGCTTAAAGAAGTTTGGACTCGAGCCATCGTCAGCGGATCCATGTTTGTTTTTGAAGAAGAAAGACGGTCAAAAGTTGCTGCTGGTGATCTACGTGGATGACGGACTGATTGCTGGGACGAATCGAGAGCAGCTGGAGATTTTTCTTCAAGATCTACAAAGGAAGTTCGAAATCACAACATCTGAAAATTTGGACAACTTTCTCGGAATACAAATTGAACGTTGTGAAGATGGAGAAATCTTTGTTAATCAGAAAATCTACATCGAGAAGATTCTACGGCGCTTCAACATGGCTAAGTCAAATAAAGTTGCTGTGCCTGCAGTTCGAGAGGAAGTAACTGGTGAAGAAAATGCGTCCCTTCAAAACGAGGCTACATCTTTTCCGTACAGAGAAGCTGTGGGGTGCCTGATGTATCTAATGGTAGCTACGAGACCTGATCTGGCATTTGCTGTTGGGAAAGCAGCACAGAAATTGGAAAATCCGAGCCAAGCTGACTGGGTTTCCGTTAAAAGAATATTCAGATATCTGCGAGGTTCCCTTGACTATGGTCTGCTGTATAAACGGAATTACGATGCAGGTATCTTAAAAATTTACACAGATGCTGACTTTGCCGGTGATGCATCAACCAAGAGGTCTACTTCTGGGTTGGTCTGCACCTATGGCGGAGGAGCTGTAACATGGATGAGTCGAAGGCAGCGAGCGGTCGTCCTATCTACCACTGAGGCGGAGTTCGTTGCTGCAAGTGAAGGAGTAAAGGAGGCTATTTGGCTAACCCGAATGCTGAACGACATCACAAACCTTACTCAACTTCCCACACTATACAGTGACAACGCTAGTGCTGTTAAACTCGTCAAAAATCCTGAGTTTCACAAACGCTCGAAACACATTGAAGTTCGATATTACTTTGTCCGGGAAAAATATTTGGGTGGTGCTTTGAACATTAAGCATATAGATGGGGAGCATCAGATTGCTGATATTATGACCAAGCCACTCACACGTTCACGCTTTGAAAAACTTCGTGATTTGATGGGGGTTTGTTGTACTAAGAAACTATTAAGTAATATTTGAGAGGAAGTGTTGAATTTACAAATATTACTTATATAAATTTAACATCAACTAACATGTTCTAGTTTTTGTTTAACTTTCGTATGTTTGTGTCACTCATTTTTTTGACATTTAATTCTACTATTCTTGATTGTATTAGTCTCTTATGCAATAAAGCTGAACTTGATATTACACGCATTTTATTGGGTAAATCTCATCAGGTAGTATAGATCCTAAAGCGTGAATATGAATGTTTTAACAAAAATATCCATTTTAAGAATAGGTTAAATCTGACTTTATTTTTGTAAAAAATCATAAAAAAATTTGCTTCCGCGCCCAAATTTTATAATTCTTCATAATATTTTAGCTAAAAGAAAACATTGCAACAAGAAAATTGCTATTTCATTTGTGGTAGGTACTCTACAATACAGTCCATGTAGCTTACAATATACACGTATTCATAAAAATGACACCCGAAAATTGAATGTTTATTATCTGATTGGTACCACGTTTTGGTCACTTTTGCATGTCTAATGCTAAAACCATCCGTAATATAGATCCTAAAGCATGAATATGAATGTTTTAACAAAAATATCCACTTCAAGAATAGGTAAAATATAACTTTATTTTTGAAAAAATCATATAAATATTTGCTTCCATGCCCGAATTTTATAATTCTTTATTATATTTTAGCTAAAAGAAAACATTGCAACAAGAAAATTGCTATTTCAAGTGTGGTAGGTATTCTAGAATCCAGTCCATGTAGCTTACAATATACAACGTATTCATTCAAACGACACCCGAAAATTGAATGTTTATTATCTAATTAAACCACGTTTTGGTCACTTTTGCATGTCCAAAGCTAAAACCATCCATAGTATAGATCCTAAAGCATGAATATGATTTTTTTAACAAAAATATCCATTTCAATAAAAGTAAAATATGACTTTATTTTTGTAAAAAAATCATATAAAAACTTGCTTTCGCGCCCGAATTTTATAATTCTTCATCATACTTTAGCTATAAAAAAACATTGCAACAAGAAAATTGCTATTGCAAGTGGGGTAGGTATTCTAAAATCCAGCCCATGTAGCTTACAATATACAACGTATTCATTAAAATGTTTTAACAAAAATATCCATTTCAAGAATAGGTAAAATCTGACTTTATATGTGTAAAAAATCATATAAATATTTGCTTCCGCGCCCGAATTTTATAATTCTTCATCATATTTTAGCTAAAAGAAAACATTGCAACAAGAAAATTGCTATTTCAAGTGTGGTAGGTATTCTAGAATTCAGCCCATGTAGCTTGCAATATACAACGTATTAGTTAAAATGACACCCGAAAATTAAATATTTATTATCTGATTGGTACCACGTTTTGATCACTTTTGCATGTTCAATGCTAAAACCATCCATAGTATAGATCCTAAAGCATGAATATGAATGTTTTAACAAAAATATCCATTTCAAGAATAAGTAAAATATGACTTTATTTTTGTAAAAAATCATATAAATATTTGCTTCCGCGCCTGAAATTTATAATTCTATATCACATTTTAGCTAAAAGAAAACATTGTAACAAAAAAATTGCTATTTTATTTGTGGTAGATACTCCAGTCTCCAGCCCAAGTAACTTACAATATACAACGTATTCATTAAAATGACACCCGAAAATTGAATTTTTATTATCTGATTGGTACCACGATTTGGTCACTTTTGCATATCCAATGCTTAAAACCATCCATAGTATAGATCCTAAAGCATGAATATGAAAGTTTTATCAAAAAAATCCATTTCAAGAATAGGTAAAATCTGACTTTATTTTTGTAAAAAATTATATAAATATATGCTTCCGCATCCGAATTTTATAATTCTTTAACATATTTTAGCTAAAAGAAAACATTGAAACAAGAAAATTGCTATTTCAAGTGTGGTAGATATTTCAAAATCTAGCTTCCATTA
Organism: Stenolophus ochropezus; assembly: GCA_035578165.1. Taxonomy (NCBI): domain Eukaryota; kingdom Metazoa; phylum Arthropoda; class Insecta; order Coleoptera; family Carabidae; genus Stenolophus; species Stenolophus ochropezus. The sequence continues at coordinate 123,604 of JAQOWZ010000160.1, forward strand.
TACAACGTATTCATTAAAATGACACCCGAAAATTGAATGTTTATTATCTGATTGGTACCACGTTTTGGTCACTTTTGCATGTCCAATGCTAAAACCATCCATAATAGAGATCCTAATGCATGAATGCGAATGTTTTAACAAAAATATCCATATCAAGAATAGGTAAAATCTGACATTATTTTTGCAACAAATCATATAAATATTTGCTTCCGCGCCCGAATTTTATAATTCTTTATTTTATTTTAGCTAAAAGAAAACATTGCAACACGAAAATTGTTATTTCAAGTGTGGTAGGTATTCTAGAGTCCAGGTCATGTAGCTTACAATATACAACGTATTCATTAAAATAACACCCGAAAATTGAATGTTGATTATCTGATTGGTACCACGTTTAGGTCACTTTTGCATGTCCAACGCTTAAACCATCCATAGTATCGATCCTAAAGCATGAATATGAATGTTTTAACAAAAATATCCATTTCAAGAAAAGGTAATATATTACTTTATTTTTGTAAAAAATCATATAAAAACTTGCTGAGAACAAGAGGTTAGGTGGTGTGTGTGTGAACACGTGAGAATTTTGCTCCGTATAGAAATTGAAAAATAAAGGAAAAACAAGTAAAATAAAGATTGTCAACAACGAAAGCAAAGTTGTAATAAAAGACTACAAAAGAAGATACAGATACAAAGATAAGTATCGTTAGAAAGAAAAGTAAAAAACAAATAAAAATTAACAGCTATTTTTAGGTTAAGCACATGTGCTATCTTGGAAATCAGAAAGATTCATTACCGACAGAAATTAGACAGAGACATCTCTTGCTCAGTAGCAGCCAGCGACGATTCAGTTTGTAGTGTTGGATGGCAAGATAAAGGATAAAAACGGAAACTATCTGTTTTAAAGTGACATCTGACCGACGATAACGTAACTTGACCAGCACTTGGGCCGGTCGGGTGTCGAATCAAGTAGGTATCCGATTCCACGGTCTGAGTGACGTCATAGGAGCGTTAAGCGTCGGGCAACCAGCAATACAGCGAGGTAAAATGGGAATGCGGAGATGTAAAGATCTCCAACAAGAAAGAGGAAAGAGACAGCTGCAACACAGGATGAGATTTTAGAAATGCTAAAGAATATGAGCAGAGAGATAATTGATTTGAGAAGTGACATGATTAAAAAACTAGAGGACTTTGTCAACGTACTCGAAGAAGATGTCAAGCAGTTAAAAATAAAAGTTGAGAAAAAAGACCAGGAAATTATTAGCTTAAACCGACGCATAGAAAAGTTAGAGAGATCGGATGAGGAAAAAGAGAAAATGGAAAAAAAGAATAATATTATAATAAAAGGAGCGACACTGGAAGATGCTCAAGAGGTTGAAAACTTTATAAAAAGCAGAATGAGAATAACAACGAAAGTAACAAAGGCGTACAAAGTTGGAAAGTTAAAAAAAAAAGCAAGCGATAGTAGCGACTGTAAATTCATGGGAAGACAAGAAGCTAGTGATGAGTAACAAAAATAAACTGAGGGGCACCAATATTTACATAGATCACAACATGACGTACAATGAAAGGATAATTCAAAATGAAATCTCAAAAAGAGCTAAAGAAGAAAAAGAGCTAAAAAATATAGTAAAGATAGGATACAGAAAATTAAAAATCGGTAGAGATTAGTATGAATGGAATGAAGAACAAAAAAGCTTAATTAAAAGTTCAAAAAACTAATAAATAGGAATAATAAAGAAGTAGTTAACATACAAATAGGCTTTTGGAATATAGCGGGAATAAAAAGTAAAGATAAAGATTTTTTGGATATAATAAATAAATATGATATAGTAGGGTTAACAGAAAGTTGATTAGAGGAAAAAGATTGGAATAAGTGGAAAAATAAAATGCCCACTGATTTCACATGGAAAATTAAATACGCAAAGGGACTAAATAAAAAGGGAAGAGCAAAGGGAGGAATGGTAACAGGTATCAAGAAACACATTCAAGAAGCAAAAGAAACCATTTTCAATAAAAACATTATGGAAAGAAAAATTAAAATTGACAACGAGACATGGAGAATACTCACGGTATATAATGACAATAGAATAAACGAAATTCTTGCAGAAATAAGGGAGAAAATAGAAGATACTAATGAAAATAAGTTAATTACAGGAGGGGATTTCAATGCCAGAATAGGCGAGGAAGGAGGGTTATGGAATTCCAAAACATGACTTCACATACATAGGTAAAAGAGGGGAAAAGACAGTAATTGACTATATATTAGCAAATCAAGAGAGTTGGCGGAAAATTAGACACATGAAAGTAACTAATACAGTAGAATCCGACCATCAACTATTAAGCTTAGAACTAGAAAATAGTATAATAGTAAAAGAAGATGATACAATAATCATTCGAAAAGCGGTATGGGAAAAAGAAGACATAGAAAATTACAACATAAAAACCAGAGAGATAGCAGTAAAAGAGAGTAATGTGGAGGAACAAGTAAACGAGCTCATAAGTAAAATAAATGAAGCCACACGCAAAAAAATAATAAGAGTGAACTCAAGCAACACAAACAGAAATGACTGGTGGAATAGTAGCTGTTTGGAAAAAAAAACGAAAAATGAGAAAGAAACGTAAGCAATGGAGAGATGGGATAATCTCTGAAGAAGAATACAAAAATGAATTAAAAGAATATAAAAAATTGTGTATAAAACAAAAGGAAAACAAAAAGAAAGAAATTGAGGAACAGCTGCAGAGAATAAAGACAGAGACGGAGGCATGGAGTTTTATTAGTAAAGAGAGGAAAAAGAAACAAAAGATATCAAAACAAATATCCGAAGAGGAATGGAAGGTCCATTTCTGCACACTTTTAGACGGGAAAAATACCAAGATACTAAGAAGTGAAGAAAATAAACCGAAAATATGTGTAGATGTAGAAGAGATAACACTTGAAGAAGTTAAAGTGCAAATTAGTAAACTAAAAAAACGAAAAGCGGCAGGAGAAGCCTGGATATATGCAGATGAGACCTTACTAAGAATATTAACAAGTATTATTAACAAAGTATGGCGCACCGCACAAATACCTACTAGATGGAGAAAAGGAATTATACAACCGATTCATAAAAACGGAGACATAGACAAAGTAGAAAATTATAGAGGAATAACATTACTAGATACAGCGTTCAAGATCTATGCGATGATTTTACAAGAAAAATTGGAGGAAGAAATAAGAGTAAAAATCACATACCAGAAAACCAGGCAGGTTTTCGGAAAACAAGAAGAACAACAGACAATATTTATATACTTAATCAAATGATTGAAAACGAGATCCGCAAAGATAAGGGAAAGTTATACGCATTGTTTGCAGATCTGAGAGCAGCGTTCGATAATGTAAATAGAGATCACCTGTTTAAAACAATTAACAAATATGAATATAGATAAACAATTGTTAGCGAACTTAGAGAATATCTACAGAGAAACTATATCGGTGATAAAAGTAAAGGACAGAACCACAGAGGAGATCTGGACAGAAAAAGGATTACGGCAAGGATGTCCACTAAGCCCAACTTTATTTTCACTATATATAGCGGATATAGAAGAATTCCTCAGCAAAGAGCAAACAGGCGGCATTGTAATAGGAAGAAAGAAAATATGGTCTCTAGCGTACGCGGATGACATTGTCATAGTCGCGAAAGATCCACCTGGAATGACAGCAATGCTGAAAAGACTTGAACTGTATTTAAGAAGAAAAGATATGAATCTCAACGCGCAAAAATCAAAAATTATGATATTCAAAAAAGGTGGAGGTAGAGAAACCTCTGAAGTATGGAAGTGGAAAAATGAAAGTATCGAAGAGGTAAAAGAATTCAGATATTTGGGATATACATTCCAGAGGAATAACCAAGCCACAAAACACTTAGAGTACCAGAAAAAGAAGGCATAAAACAAATATAGGGTATAGGCGAAAGGAAGTTCAAGATGAATATGCGAATAAGATGGATGATGTTCGAAGCAACAGTTAAAAGTATTCTAATTTATAAGGCGGAAATTTTTGGATGGACAGAGCACAAACTAATAGAAGATGTACAAGTACGCTACATAAAATGGATCCTGGGCCTCGACAAATGTACACCAGAATATATAGTACTGGAAGAAATGAAAGTGGCAAAACTTCGAGTGGAAACAGGAAAGAGAGCAGTGAAATACGAAGAAAGAGTTAGAAACTCAGAGAATTCAATACTGAAAGAATGCTGGAAAGTTATAAGGAAGGGAGAGGACGACAAAAACAAATTAACAAGATGGGGACACACAAGAAAGGTATATTACGAAAGAAATGGATACTCGGAAATACAAATAGAGAGGAATCGAATAAATGAAGAAATTGTGATCCTCGCCGTACAACAACGAGATTGGGATATACAGAAGCAGGAACAACAGAGCAGAATAAATCAATCCAATTACAATAAAAGATACAAACAGATACAAACAACAGAGATACCACGTTACATATTAAACCCAAAGAAAAACATCAAAATCATAGCCAGTTTCAGATGCGGTAACGAAGAAAGAGACAACCAGTATTGGTTACCAAAGGAAGAAAGGGGGTGCAGATTATGTGGCAGAGAAGATGAAACACTGAAGTATTTAAGGGAATATTGCAGAGAAGTAAAAAGAGAAGATAGAGGGGAAATGGAGCTGTTAGACGATCTAGGATCAGGAGAGAAGTGGATGAGCGAAATCATAAAGAAGAGAACAGTAGAATAAATGTATTACACACACACAATGTAGAATAAAAATGTATATGTTATTTCTGTAGATTCTAAGCCACTTGGCAAGAATAAATATTAATAAATAAATAAATAAATATAAAAACTTGCTTCAGCGCCCGAATTTTATAATTCTTCATTATATTTTAGCTAAAAGAAAACATTCCAACAAGAAAATTGGCATTTTAAGTGTGGTAAGTATTTTAGAATCTAGCCCATTTAGCTGACAATATACAACGTATTCATTAAAATGACACACGAAAATTGAGTGTTTATTATCTGATTGGTACCACGTTTTGGTCACTTTTGCATGTCCAATGCTTAAAACCATCCATAGTATAGATCCTAAAGCATGAACATAAATGTTTTAACAAAAATATCCATTTCAAGAATAAGTAAAATTTGACATTATTTTTGTAAAAAATCATATAAATATTTGCTTCCGCGCCCGAATTTTATAAGTCTTCATCATATTTTAGCTAAAAGAAAACAGTGCAACAAGAAAATTGCTATTTCAAGTGTGGTAGGTATTCTAGAATCCAGCCGATATAGCTTACAATATACAACGAATTCATTAAAATGACACCCGAAAAATGAATGTTTATTATCTGATTGGTACCACGTTTTGGTCACTTTTGCATGTTCAATGCCAAAACCATCCATAGTATAGATCGTAAAACATAAATATGAATGTTTTAACAAAAATATCCATTTCAAGATTAGGTAAAATCTGATTTTATTTTTGTAAATAATCATATAAACATACAGGAAAATTGCTATTTCTAGTGTGGTAGGTATTCTAGAATCCAGCCCATGTAGCTTACAATATACAACGTATTCATTCCCCCCCGCGGGCCCACCTTGTCGTGGTGGGGGGGCTTAGTACCCCTCTGTTGCCAGCAGAGGGGAACTAGCGGGCCATACCGTTTCATACCGTGCGATTAGTAGGCGATCGTATCGAGATCTGTTCTTTAATACCTACCTGGGTGTTGACCGTGCCCGGTGACCCGTGTCGGTAGAGAATGGAATCCTGGTAGTTGAGGAAGCCCCAACACACTACTTTGGCCCATGATTTACCTAAACTGGAGGTCGCAGTCTAACCCAACTGTGGCCAATCGGTTCCCATCCCGGTTGAGGCTGGGGAGTGAGTTTTCTTGGGGACGTGGCGAGATCACCGGAAAGCGGGCGTGCGTGGAGTCATGCGGCGGCTTTCATGATCTCTCCCGTGGACCGGCCCTGCTGCCCCCTGGGATAGCTATATTCTCGGGGAAGCCCTGGCGCTACGTCGGCTTGCGGCGTTAGCGTCCCTTTTGAGGCTCCGTGGAGGGTGGGGATACCTGAGACCGAATTTCTGTTAATATGGGTATGGGTCAACCAAAGCCGCCCACCGGTTCTCCGTCCGGCAAAAACGGTGCATCAGGGGCCACGTCAAAAGCTCCCGGAGAGAAAACCTCGTCACCAAACAAGACTCCCCAACCGGGAACAAGTGGGCAGAAAGAGTCTACTGTAGACAACACTGCTGCCAAAGTACAGGCTGCCATCGAGGCAATGTCTGCTGTGACGAAGCGTCACGAATCAGTTTTAATTTAACAGTATTTTTGAACGTTAATTTGAAATCAAATTTACCGCAGCTCTACCTTCCAAATATTTTAAAAACTATTGCCTAGACTTTGCATTCGAATCAAGCAACCGCGCAAGGCCAACGCGCGCATGTCTAGTAATGGCGGATCAACATGGAGTTTTATTTGTTTACATCGTGTTTTTGTGAAGTTGTTCTACAAACCATTACTCTGATTTTCTTGATTCGAACACCATAAGATGCAAGATAATGTTCTACGTAGTGTAGTGCCAAACACATCGCAGTGGTTTTTGTGAAAGTGTAGTTTTGAAGAACATAACCATCGAACATGTGTTTGGTTTGTAGTCAAGTTACTCGTTCAGTTAATTTCATGCGGCGAAATTAACTCGTTTAGTGACTTAAGGCAATAGTAAGTGTATTGTTTTTTTATTATTGTTTGTATTGTATTTAAATGTTATTTATTTATATTTATTTTTATATAAATTGTAATTGTTTTGTGACTATGTTCACCTCTGATGATGAGTACGAGGGGAAGGGGTGAACATTTTGATAAAAGCGCGGTCGTTGACTGGCTCAGGGCTTTTTTTAGTGAGTTTTTGGCCAAATAAAGACGTAAAAAATAAAAGTTGTGAAGCAGAGATTTTTATTTGAATTATTTTCATTTGTTTTCCTATCCTTCCACTGGTGAACGTAAGGTAAGTGGAAGTGAAGTATTTATGGGAAAATTGGAATAGTGTTTTGCCGTTTTTTTTCACACATTTATGTGAGCAAAACGTGTGTTTGAGAAAATCGTTCATTTTCATCCCGTGCACGAGTTGTGCGTAAGTTGCGATAGTTTGTGAATTCCGATTACTAGGAGCGGAGAAGAACTAGTGATCGCGTTACCACTATCGAGATAATTTTGGATGAATTTCGGCGTAGAAAGAATCCTCGAATCCGTCATTTTGCTTCGTGGGTCGCGGAACAGGATTCGGCTTGTCCATCAGCCACCGCCAGGACTAATCAAGGATAGCTCTGCTGAATTTGGTTTTGCGTTCGTTTTTACCTCACCCTCGCATCACGTGCACGTGGGTGAGCGAGCAACGCAGGTTGTAAGAATAACCGATTTTTATTAGAAATTTATTTATGCTTTTATTTACGTCTTTTTACTGTCTTTTTGGAAAGTCGCTCCGTGATGTTGTGTTCAAGCGAGCGACCACAACCAATGTTGGAACCCGAACCTTGGACATTTTTCTCCATTGAGATATCCGTGGCCGTCGTCACTGGAAGCCTGCGAGTTAGACGTCTCTACCGTTACGTAGAGTGGCGCCCGAAATTTGGAAACGAATAGTGCGACAGCGTTTGTATATTTTATTATACCGTGCCTGTCGACTAATTATTGTGCTTTTGCACGAGCTATTGTTTTGTAGGCTGTGACGACGTATTTTATATTGTGTGACGCGTAGGTAACGCCGTAGTCCGTCACACGTTTTCAAGAACGATAGGGACTGACGACGTAACGACGTCACAAAATTTTTGGCGCCCGAGCAGGGACGTGGGTATTCCAACCAGTCGAGATTGAATTAAAAACTTACTGAAAAAAAAAAGAAGCATCGTGCATGGAAGCAGTACGTTCCATCGGTCATGCAGGAAGAGGTGATGAGTGCCAATCCAGCCTATACAGAAGCTGACCATTTGGGTACCGCGAGGACCATAGTCAGGGTAATGGCTACTGTTCTACTGGCCAAATATGTCTCGAGACATCGCCAGTACGAGCGTAGTTATACCAGCTGTTACTGGCACGAGCCAGCGCTAGGCATTACCGGAAGAATACAGATGACAAGGATCAGAAGGCCGTGGGGCACAGGTAGTGTTGAGGTATTTTTTTTTGTAGGGCCGTAACCCCGTACAGCAGCTACCCCACTGGAGTGGTGGGGATCGGAGCTGCTGTAGCGAAAGTGATGCCGAGGATCATGGGGGCCCCTGGGACACGGGTTGTGTCGGGCCGTTACCCCGTACAGTAGGTGGCCAAGGGCTTCCTCGCGTGGCTCGACGACGCATTGGATTCGGCTGGATGTCGAGCACGAGGAAGGGCCACAAGGCTACTGTAGCGAGAGTGATACCGAGGATCATGTGAGCCATAGGACACAGGTGTGTCGAGTTTTTTTTTTTAGGGCCATTTCCCCGGACAGCAGCTAGCTGGATACCTCTTGCGTGGCTCGACTGGTGCCTTGAGTTAGTCGGGATATCGAGCACGACGAAGAGCGTTCTAGCTGCTGGGGCGAATAAGATCCAGAAGTTAGTCATCTGTAGACAGTTCGGCAACCTCAGATGGAGGAAGATTGGCTCGTTGGAGAGGATTGGCAGTAATGAAGCTCATCTAGTGATTACTTCTTTTTTTTTAGAGTTCGCACATGGTATCAAACAAACACACGTTTTTACTTCCCATTGTGTTTGTCGGTCTGTGTTTGTGTACCATGGTTGGTGAGTTTTACACCCGATGAACGGCCAAAGACGGTCCGTATCGGTGTACATTGAGTCCATACGCTGTATATCGTAACCTGGTTTTATTTCTTTTTATTTTTTTGTTACGGTTTGTTTGCAAAACCAGAGCGTAAGTATACAGCCAACGTGATCGAAACTGATGGCAAAAGTTGATTAAATTTTTGTGTGTTTCATAGTAATGGACTATAGGAATAGTGCCAGCCAGTCTGTACCTGGGAACGCGACCCAGAGAGTCAAAGAATGGAACGTCGAAAAACGAGGGCGCCGGGAGTAACGCAGCGACAGTAGGTGCCGTCAACACTGCTGCAGAAGTGGCGACACGCACCGCTGATCGTCATGCAGGTCCAGCTACGGCAAACTCGTCGAAGTCACCATCGTCTCCACGCAAGTAACTCGACGACATCACCGACTGGATACCGGAGAACGCATAGGACCTGGTGCCACTGCACCAGCGGAAAAGTTCGCGTCTGGATACACTTTCCTACGCTGGGCGACGATTACGAATCCCGGGGCGAATTCGTCGGCTACTCTCGCTCAGGCGCTGATGGCTCACCAGGCGGCATGAGGAAGACCGATTAAGTATAACCGTTTTTTTTTTATTGAGTTTTTTTACGGTTTTGCGTGGGAAGGTAGACGCATTTTTTTTACTGTTTTTTTTTGTGAAGAAAAGGGGATGTGTGACGAAGCGTCACGAATCAGTGTTAATTTAACAGTATTTTTGAACGTTAATTTGAAATCAAATTTACTGCAGCTCTACCTTCCAAATATTTTAAAAACTATTGCCTAGACTTTGCATTCGAATCAAGCAACCGCGCAAGGCCAGCGCGCGCATGTCTAGTAATGGCGGATCAACATGGAGTTTTATTTGTTTACATCGTGTTTTTGTGAAGTTGTTTTACAAACCATTACTCTGATTTTCTTGATTCGAACACCATAAGATGCAAGATAATGTTCTACGTAGTGTAGTGCCAAACACATCGCAGTGGTTTTTGTGAAAGTGTAGTTTTGAAGAACATAACCATCGAACATGTGTTTGGTTTGTAGTCAAGTTACTCGTTCAGTTAATTTCATGCGGCGAAATTAACTCGTTTAGTGACTTAAGGCAATAGTAAGTGTATTGTTTTTTTATTATTGTTTGTATTGTATTTAAATGTTATTTATTTATATTTATTTTTATATAAATTGTAATTGTTTTGTGACTATGTTCACCTCTGATGATGAGTACGAGGGGAAGGGGTGAACATTTTGATAAAAGCGCGGTCGTTGACTGGCTCAGGGCTTTTTTTAGTGAGTTTTTGGCCAAATAAAGACGTAAAAAATAAAAGTTGTGAAGCAGAGATTTTTATTTGAATTATTTTCATTTGTTTTCCTATCCTTCCACTGGTGAACGTAAGGTAAGTGGAAGTGAAGTATTTATGGGAAAATTGGAATAGTGTTTTGCCGTTTTTTTTCACACATTTATGTGAGCAAAACGTGTGTTTGAGAAAATCGTTCATTTTCATCCCGTGCACGAGTTGTGCGTAAGTTGCGATAGTTTGTGAATTCCGATTACTAGGAGCGGAGAAGAACTAGTGATCGCGTTACCACTATCGAGATAATTTTGGATGAATTTCGGCGTAGAAAGAATCCTCGAATCCGTCATTTTGCTTCGTGGGTCGCGGAACAGGATTCGGCTTGTCCATCAGCCACCGCCAGGACTAAGCGTAATTGAAGTCCGGAGAATTAAGAGGCGTGAGAATGGTTTGTTGGTGGACACGCACGTTCTCACTTTTAACACCCCCAAGCTAACGACTTATATAACCGTTGCATATTACAACCTCAAAGTTCGTATGTACATCCCTGCACCAATGCGGTGTTTCCATTGCCAGCGTTTTGGTCATACGACACGAACATGCAACAATCCGCAGATTTGTGCCTGCGGAAAAGAGCTGCATGAGGGTGAGTGTGAAGAACCTTTACGGTGCATAAACTGTAAAGGTAACCACTCCGCCCGCTCTCGAAATTGCCCTGTTTTCAAACAGGAAGCAGCAATACAGGAAGTTAAAACGAGAGAAAAAATTTCTTACTTTGAAGCACGGAACAAAGTAGTTGTGCGAACTCCTAATCAAGGAGTGAACTATACGGCAGCAGCTAGTAAAGAATCTGCCTTAAATAATTCCATAACATCTTCGCTCGTGAAAGAACTTTTGCCGCAGTTAGTCTCTGCTTTGAAATCTGTATTTCAAACCAGAGACAACTTTGCTCTTCCAAGAGCAGAGTTACCTCGTGCCCTCCCAAAAAGGGCACCCAGTCCAACACCCTCTGAGGTAGACAAAAGAAAATGGACTAAAGGAGGGGAAGATTCTTTTTCTGACGGAGACACATCCGTCTACTCCACCACCTCACAAACTTCCCAATCATCCCAGAACCCCAAACGCCCTAAAAAGCGAGGTCCGGGATGGCCGAAGGGTACGGCGAGGAAGCCGAAAGAAACTCTAATACAAGATGTCTAGTTCTTCTACATTAAGAGACAGTGACTGTATCATTCAGTGGAACATTAAGGGATGCATTTACCACTACTGCGACCTGAAGATGCTGCTATCGGAATTCAACCCGATATGCGTTTGTCTTCAGGAAACGCACTTTAGACTCAGCCAACCTTACGCACTCAAGAACTACAGTATAGTGAGAAAAGATGCTGACCCTCTCATCCGGGTCAACGGTGGTGTGGCCATCTTCATTAGGCAAGACGTAAGCTACGAGCAGGTTCCTCTCAACTCTAACTTCCAAGCTGTTGCGGTCAGAATGTCAGTCCCTTTTAACGTTACAGTGTGTAACATTTATCTCCCAATATTTAACTGGGACTTGACTGACATTCTTGACATCATTCGTCAGCTTCCAAGACCCTTTATCCTCATGGGCGACTTCAATGCGCACAGTCCCCTGTGGGGTTCCTGTCGTGCAGATCAAAGAGGAAAGATCTTGGAAAACCTGCTCGATGACCCCGCTCTTGTTCTTATGTTCGCCCACCTACTTTAATGCCCGCTCAAGGGATTTTTCACGCATCGATCTCACTCTTCTGTCTTCTTGTTTAGCCACACATTATTCCTGGCAGGCACTTGACAGTCTTTATGGCAGTGACCATTTTCCTTTGGTCATAACTACGGATTCTCCAAAATCCGAGCAAGTATTTCCTGCCAGGTGGCTCACGTCGAAAGCTGATTGGCTGAGGTTTAAGCAATCCCTTAATGTACCAACACAGTGGAATGATAATAGTCTAAATGTAGAAGAACTGACATCTGCTATTCTATCGGCAGCCTCCGCTGCTATCCCTGCGATTAGGCAGGCCACCCACAAAATCTCAGTTCCTTGGTGGAACAAGGAGATTCAGGAGCTGGTTGTAGGAAAAAGATGGCTTTCAACCGATTCAAAAGATATCTTTCACAAGACAACTGGATTGCTTTCAAAAAAGCAAGGGCAACAGCCCGACTTAGTATACTTGAGAGTAAGCGTAGGTCGTGGAATGAGTATGTGTCTGGCATATCCTCTACCACTACAACGCAAGAATGCTGGTCAAGGGTTAAACGTGTCGCAGGGCATGGCGGCTCGTTAGGCGTGACCTGTCTGAAGCTAGATGAAGAAACTCATACGCGTGATCCCCTCACGATCACCGAAATCATGGCAAACCAGTTCGAAGAGGCGAGTAGTTCAGCGAACTACGAGCCTGGTTTTGTCCACAGCAAAGCTGAAATAGAGATACCGTTAAACTTCTCCACTATTTGTACTCTTCCGTACAATGAAAAATTTCAGCTCTTCGAACTGGACCACGCGCTTAGTCAAGCTAAATCTTCTTCTCCAGGACCAGATAGGGTCACTAACGACATGCTTAAACACCTAACCCTTGAATTCAAGCGATACTTACTCTCAGTGTATAATAAGTTGTACGAAGAAGGTATTTACCCAGAGAATTGGAAGGAAGCCATCATTGTTCAAAAATCGAAGGTCGGAAAAGATCCATTACTACCGTCAAGTCATAGACCTATAAGCCTCACATCCTGCGTTGGAAAGATATTCGAGATAATGGTCAATAACCGGTTGATGTGGATTCTGGAAAGCAGAAATCTACTTTCGGAGCACCAGGCCGGCTTTCGCAAATTCAGATCCACAATTGACCGTCTTGTTTATCTCGAAGACGCAGTACAAGCGGCTTTTAACAGAAAAGAACACCTGGTCGAGGTGTTCTTCGACCTTGACAAGGCTTACGATATGACTTGACGGTTCTCTACCGCAGGTTGTGAAATCTTTTCTCTGTAACCGCAGCTTTAGAGTTCGGGTCAGTACGTCCATGTCCTCTCTCCGAGTACAGGAGAACGGAGTACCACAAGGCTTGACTCTAAGCGTTACACTTTTTGCAATAGCGGTAAATGCCCTAGTTTCAGCAGTTAGTGACAGTGTGGGAGTCTGCCTCTACGTTGATGATCTCACCATATTCTGCTCTGCCAGTAAAATAGGAGTCATCAACAGAACGCTGCAAACTGCCATCAACACCATCACCCGCAATGCTGATGAACTGGGGTTTAAGTTTTCACAACCTAAAACCCAATGCATGCACTTCTGTCGACTCAATCGACCACACTACGGGCCACTCCTATTTATCAGGGGTTCTCCAATCCGGGATGTCAATAGCGTTAGATTCCTTGGTTTAACTTTCGACCCCAGACTCACCTGGAAACCGCACATTGAGCAGCTCAGGGCAAGCTGCCTTAAAGCGCTCAATATTTTAAAAATGTTAGCGAGTACTAGATGGGGAGCAGAACCTAAGATGTTTATAAGGTTGTATCAATCCCTAATTCTATCAAAGATTGATTATGGGTGTGTAGTGTATGCGTCCGCTAAGCGAACAACCCTTAGCAGGCTAGACCCCATACACAACCAAGCTCTTAGGTACGCTCTTGGAGCGGTTCCTAGTATCCCAACGCTAAACCTTTGTGCGGAATCAGGACTGACGCCACTTGACATCCGGAGAAAGAAATTCACACTGCTGTATATTAACAAAATACACTCGTTTCCAGGTCATAAAAACCATCTAGTACTTTTCGGTGACACGTGCAACAGAAGACAAATCACTACCAAACCCTTATTTGTCCGAGCTAGAGAAATTCTAGATGCCATTGAGTTTCGTCTTCGACCTACGAACTCAGTCTGGGAATGTGAAGTACCGCCATGGCTCATACCAGAGCACCCAACGAACCTTGCTCTGAGAAGGTTCGATAAAGAGAACACGCCACCTGTTCTCATACGGTCACATTTCCTCGACATTCTGGACAAATATAGGGAAACTGTTGTGATTTACACAGATGGTTCAAAAAGATGAGCTAGGTGTCGGTTGCGCATTTGCCGTGAGTAACACCGCACACTCTTGGTCACTACCCCTTCTCTATTCAGTTTATTCAGCAGAGTCATACGCAGTTCTTCAGGCACTACGCTACTGCGAGTTTGAAGCATCCACTTCACGCTTCCTCGTAGTTTTTGAACGTTCTTCAGGCCATCTCAAATACCTTTTCCGTAGACCTAATAATACAGAGCATCCTGTCCGTCATGAAACATCTTCATGATGTGGGGAAGCATGTCTCTTTTCCCTGGGTTTCAAGTCACGTTGGAATTAAAGGTAATGAGATGGCTGATGAGGCACCCCGTCTTGCTGCTAACAACGACTCTGCTGATGTAGAACAAGTTCCAGCTTCAGACATTGCCGCGAAGCTAAAAAGAGAGGTGACCAAGTTATGGCAACGACACTGGGATGCAGTTCAGAACCATATGAGAACCATTAAGCCTTCCGTTGCACCTGTCCTGTTACCTAGTGATCTTGAAAGACGGGATCTCGTCAAGATCCATCGTCGGAGGATGGGTCATACATATTTGACACACGGGTACCGACTCAGTCGGAGTAATGTTCCTCTGTGTGTCAACTGTGGAGTTACGCTTACCGTGCATCACATCCTGGTAGCGTGTCAACAGTATGATCCAATCCGTAGGATATACGAAATAGATCCTGATATTTCAAGCCTACTCCAAGATCATAGGAAACTGAGAAATGTACTCAGGTTTTTAAAGGCAATCGGCCTATATGGCCCTGTGTAATTTCTTGAGATTTTTTATTTATCAATGTGTCTGTTTATTATTTGTTATTTATTTATTATTTTATGTTCACGAATGACGAAGGTACTTACCTGAAAGATTATAACTAATCATTTTAATATGTTGTGACTGTCCTGAAACATAATATTAATAATATTTTAACTGGTGTTTTAATTCCACCTCTCTGAAGGTACTAACATGTGATATTTACTGTGATATTGACGAAACTTACCTGATTTTTTTTAAAATGTTGTGATCGTCTGAAAATATTAATAATAATACTATATCAAATCTTTTTTAACTGCGATTGTACTTACCTGTGCAGAATACCGTATTCTGTACCAGTTAAATAGGCTAATGGCCTTGGCAGCCGATGCCTTAAACCTAAAAAAAAAAAAACGTATTCATTAAAATGACACCCGTAAATTAAATGTTATTCATCTAATTGGTACCACGTTTTGGTCACTTTTGCATGTCCATTGCTTAAAACCATTCATAGTATAGATCCTAAAGCATGAATATGAATGTTTTAACAAAAATATCCACTTCAAGAATAGCTAAAATATGACTTTATTTTTGTAAAAAATCATATAAATATTTGCTTCCGCGCCCGAATTTTATTATTCTTCATCATATTTTAGCTAAAAGAAAACATTGCAACAAGAAAATTGCTATTTCAAGTGTGGTAGGTATACCAGAATCCAGCCCATGTAGCTTACAATATACAACGTATTCATTAAAATGACACCCGAAAATTAGTTGTTTATTATCTGATTGGTACCACGTTTTGGTCACTTTTGCATGTCCAATGCTAAAACCATCTATAGTATAGATCTTAAAGCATGAATATGAATGGGTTAACAAAAATATCCACTTCAAGAATAGGTAAAATCTGACATTATTTTTGTAAAAAATCATATAAATATGTGGTGGCCATGGAAAAGGATTTTGAGTGGTGCCATGAAAAGAAAAGAAATAAAGTATCTATGTACAAAAACATTAATTATTATTATTATTCCATTCAATTTTGAATAAAGTCTTTCTCTTTAGTGTTCCCTTAACTTCTTGATTTATCATACTGTGTTGCGTTATTTATTTATTTATTTATTTACATATATTGTGGTATACCACCTGTTCAAATACTTTTGATACCCACAAATTGGTGACCCCGACATGGACAATATTCAGGAGCAATTAGTTCAACTGCAGCAACAAAATGAAGCGCTACAGCAAATGCTTCAAGCCCAAACAGACAGGAATGCACAACCACCGGCACCGACACCACCAGGAGCGTTTGTCCACATGATTTCTGTCAAACTACCGCCATTCTGGAAGGACAGGCCTAATCTTTGGTTTGCGCAGGTAGAGGCACAATTCACTCTTGCTGGCATTACACAAGAGTCAACTAAATACTCATATGTCATCTCCAACCTCGATGAATGGTATGCACATGAAGTTCAAGATATTATCAGCGCACCACCTGCTGATAACCCGTACAGTGCGTTAAAGGCAGAACTAATTCGCCGACTGTCTGTTTCCGAAGAAAAACGAGTGCGGCAGTTAGTAATGGAGGAAGAACTTGGTGATCGCAGACCGTCACAGTTTTTACGCCAAATGCGATCGTTGGCTGGATCAACAACAGTTCAAGATAATATGTTAAGAACTCTGTGGCTCCAACGGCTTCCATCGCACATTCAGGCAATCCTGCAGACACAAGGTGATTTGACACTTGACAGGTTGTCAATCATTGCTGATAAAATAATGGAAGTTCAGCCCACTGTGACCCCCACAATACTTCATACATCTCCCACAGTTAACGCTACAGCAGCACCAAATCATTTAGACCCCATCAACCAACGTTTGGACGAAATTTGTAAACAGATTACTGCCATGAAAATTCAAATTAAGTATTTACAAAGGCAAAAATTTAGATCCCGAAGTCGTGAAAATTCCTTTAATTCATCTGGAAATTCTTCAAATGACCTTTGCTTTTATCATATTAAGTTTGGAGATAAAGCAAAGCAATGTTAACAACCTTGTACTTACAAGACAACAAACTTGTGCGAGAGCCAGTAGTGGCGGCATCTGGTTGCCCGCAATTGAAGAACCGTCTATTTATTACTGACCGTGCCTCAAACAACAAATTTTTAGTAGATACTGGTTCAGACCTGTGTTGCTTTCCTCGACATCTTATAAAAGAAAAAAGAAACCGAGTAAATTATGAATTAAAAGCTGCGAACAATTCTACAGTCCACACTTATGGCCCTTTACACCTACGCCTAAACCTTGAACTACGACGCGAGTTTATTTGGACATTTGTAGTTGCTGACGTCACAGTACCCATCATTGGTACTGATTTATTAGCGTACTTCAATCTTCTGCCTGACTGCCGCAACCAGCGCATCATAGATGGAACGACTGGACTTACTGTGTCTTGCCAAGCAGTGAATTCGTTACAGCCCTGCATAAAAACCCTTGACCAAGATTCAGCGTTTCATGCCATCCTAGCCGAATTCCCAGAACTCGTTCGACCAGCCGGAACAGCTCGTGAGGTACGTCACTCAACCCTTCACTATATTAAAACAACTCCAGGACCTCCTGTTTCCTGTCGCCCTCGACGTCTCGCGCCAGACCGTCTGAAAATCGCCAAGGCTGAGTTTGAATCCATGCTACGAGAAGGTATAACTCGCCGTTCTGAAGGACCCTGGTCTTTCCCTCTCCATATGGTCCCGAAGAAAACTGGTGATTGGCGACCCTGCGGTGACTGTCGGACACTGAATGCACGAACCATTCCTGACAGGTACCCTGTACGTCACATACACGAATTTATACACAGACTTCGAGGATGCACAATATTTTCCGTCATCGATTTGGTAAAGGCTTACACTCAAATACCAGTAAACCCAGAAGACATACCAAAGTCTGCTATAACAACTCCTTTTGGCCTTTTCGAATTTCCTTTTATGTCTTTCGGCCTCAGGAATGCTGGTCAAACCTTTCAACGTTTTATTGACAATGTAATTTCCGGTCTTGACTTCTGCTTTCCCTACATAGATGACATTTTAATAATTTCTAATGACATTGACGAACACATGACTCATCTACGCACTCTATTTAAACGATTGAACGATTATGGTATCCTAGTAAACGTGAACAAGAGCGTACTTGGATATTCCAAGGTGCAATTTTTGGGCTACGAAGTCTCTGCAGATGGTATACAACCGATACCTGAAAGAGTCACTGCTCTTCAGAACTTCCCTCTTCCATCTTCTGCAAAAGGACTTCGACGATTTCTGGGAATGATAAATTTCTATCGACGCTTCATTCCTTCTGCAGCTCAAAACCAAGCACCTCTCCACGCCGCCCTTGCCGGACTCCACGGGAATCAACAAATTTCTTGGACTCTAACATTGGAACAAGCCTTCATCGCCTGCAAAGGAAACTTGTCGAAAGCTACCCTACTGGCACATCCTGAACCAAATGCCCAGCTGAGTCGCTTCACGGACGCCTCAAGCGTCGCTATTGGTGCAACCCTGCAGCAGCTAGTGGACAATTCTTGGCAGCCACTAGCATTCTTCTCCAAGAAACTGACTCTAAGCCAAATGGAGTGGCCAACCTAC
This sequence comes from Stenolophus ochropezus, assembly GCA_035578165.1. Classification (NCBI taxonomy): domain Eukaryota; kingdom Metazoa; phylum Arthropoda; class Insecta; order Coleoptera; family Carabidae; genus Stenolophus; species Stenolophus ochropezus. The sequence continues at coordinate 142,152 of JAQOWZ010000160.1, forward strand.
TGCCGAGAACTCTATGCTGTATACGCTGCAGTGCAACATTTTCGTCACATTTTAGAGGCACAACATTGCACTATTTACACGGACCACAAACCACTGACTTATGTTTTCCTTCAACGTCGTGAAAAACTTCCTCCAGTACAAATTAATCAACTTTCTTTCATTGCACAGTTTACGACAGAAATACAACATATCAGTGGATCAGCCAACATAGCGGCAGATGCCTTCTCCAGAATCGACGCACTTTCCTATACCCCAAAAATTTACCTTGAAACTCTAGCATGTACCCAAGAAGATGACGCTGAACTTCGCGACCTACTAGCCAGCGACTCAGCTCTAAGACTCGAATGTGTCAATATACCAGGTTCCACCACTCAACTTTACTGTGACATGACATCAACATCGCCCCGACCGTATGTCCCTGCACCCATGCGACGGCAAGTGTTTAATGCTCTTTACAGCCTCAGTCACCCAGGAATCAAGGCTACAGCACGCCTCATCGCACAACGCTTCGTGTGGCCACGGGTTCAAAAAGACTGCCGGACGTGGGCCCGATCCTGTCAACTTTGCCAACGGGCAAAAGTCACGCGACATGTTCATGCCCCATTAGGAACCTTCACACCTCCCTCAGCTCGCTTCCAACATGTCCACATAGACATTATCGGTCCTCTACATCCTTCTGGTGCCTACCGCTACTGCCTCACTGCAATAGATAGGTTTACCAGATGGCCGGAAGTTTAGCCACTATGGTCAATCGACGCCGAAGAAGTAGCTGAAGCCTTCATCAACTGCTGGATCTCTCGCTTCGGTTCTCCAGTCCAGATAACAACTGACCAAGGTCGTCAGTTCGAGTCTGCACTATTCCGCGCCCTCGGAACGACCCTTGGAACCACCCGCTCACGCACCTCTAGCTGGCATCCTAGTTCCAACGGAATTGTGGAACGTTTCCACAGACAACTAAAGGCAGCTATCATGTGCCACCCTGGTATGTCCTGGCTACAAGCTCTGCCTCTAGTACTGCTAGGAATCCGAAGTGCCATCAAACTAGACCTGAAAGCGTCTTCAGCTGAACTTGTCTACGGCGAACCCATTCGCCTACCGGGCGAACTATTGCATCGTAATACAAGTCCTGAAAGACACGAAGACGCCACGAATTTTGTAGTGCAACTACGACAACAAATGTCACAACTGCGACCCGTTCCTGCATCTCACCACTGCAAACAAAAACACTTCGTTTTCCAGGATTTGGCATTCTGCACACACGTCTTCCTACGAGACGACACAGTGCGAGGCGCACTAAAGCCTCCATATAGCGGTCCTCATCAAGTAATCCGACGCGATGACAATAAGACCATCACAATTCAAATAAACGGACGCAACGCAAGAGTCAGCATTGACCGGGTAAAGCCAGCATACATTGAAGCTGATTACTTCGACTCTACGTCCTCACCCAAGCAGCCCTACACACCTCGTTCAGACCGTCGAGTACACTTCAATTTACCCTAACCTCCGGTCTTCGTGGGGGGGCTTATGTGGTGGCCATGGAAAAGAATTTTGAGTGGTAGCCGTGAAAAGAAAAGAAATAAAGTATCTATGTCAAAAACATTAATTATTATTATTATTCCATTTAATTTTGAATAAAGTCATTCTGTTTAGTGTTTCCTTAATTTCTTGATTTATTATACTGTGTTGTTTTATTTATTTATTTATTTACATTTATTGTGGTATATCACCTGTTCAAATACTTGTGATACCCACAAATATTTGCTTCCGCAAAAAATTAGATTTTACCTATTCTTGAAATGGATATTTTTGTTAAAACATTCATATTAATGCTTTAGGATCTATACTACGGATGGTTTTAGCATTTGACATGCAAAAGTGACCAAAACTTGGTACCATTCAGATAATAAACATTCAATTTTCTGGTGTCTTTTAATGAATACGTTGTATATTGTAAGCTACATAAGCTGGATTCTAGAATATCTACCACACTTGAAATAGCAATTTTCTTGTTGCAATGTTTCCTTTTAGCTAAAATATGATGAAGAATTATAAAATTCGGACGCGGAAGCAAATAGTTATATGATTTTTTACAAAAATAAAGTCAGATTTTACCTATTCTTGAAATGGATATTTTTGTTAATACATTCATATTCATGCTTTAGGATCTATACTATGGGTGGTTTTAGGCATTGGACATGCAAAAGTGACCAAAACGTGGTACCAATCAGATAATAAACACAAGAGCTACGTATTTTTAAATGGGAAATTTTGTGTCTTAGGTGCTGAGGAATTTTCAGATGGGTTCGGCTAGCCGCGCTACCGAGAATTTCATTGGAATATTTTCATCCAATTATAATTTGCGGCTAGATGGTGCTTATATCTACTCGTCCTTTAAGGTCTCGATCCACCAGACAAATAAGGATAAAGCTTTGAATCCTTCCTTTTGGCCGACAGGAACATGTGTAAAACCGTTTTTTTACAGAGTACAATCTCTAGTGAAAGGGACATAAAATTTAATTTTTAATCTTGATAACAAATATTTGAATATATTTCATGTCAACATTCAATGTCTCAATAATAAAATTGATCAGTTGACATTATTTTTGAATGATTATTCATTCGATGTTATTTGTATTTCAGACCACTAGCTTGATCCAATTACACTTCAAAGTAACAACTTACCTACTTAACATTTAACTTATTATTGTAGGGAGGTAAATAGGCACGGAGGTGTGGCAATTTTTACAAAATCTTACGTATCCTATAAATTATTAAATCTTTTAGAATGTAATGAAACATATCACGCTGAATTTGCTGGAATTGAATTAAGTAAACAAAAAATTCTACTGATTACTGTTTACAGATCACCATCCTACGGTGTTTTTGAAAATTTTTATAATAACTTTGAGAATATTCTTCATAAGTACAAATGTTTAATAAAATTATCTTTGTAGGAGATTTTAATATCGAATTCCGAAATACACATATTAAACAGGATGGACGACAGATTTTAAATTTAATTCAGAGTTTTGGCCTTGAGGCTACTCTTGACCAATTTAGATATTTCAAGTTATAAAGTAAGTGTTATAGATCCATGCCTTTCTGATCATAAGGGTCAAATTATAGCTATAGAAACAACTCAGGATAAAAAAGTCCAAGGTAGAATTGACAAAAGAAGTTTTACTCGAAAAAATATCGAAAATTTTAAAATGGCTTTGTGTCTTATTAACTTTTGTACTATTTTTAGCGAATGTTTGTCAAATGCTGCAGTTCACGCTTTTTCTTTATTAAGCTGTTTGAACGCTTTAATTGATGTTTATTTTCCTTATAAAAAAATATCTATCATAGCTCACAATTCTCCTATTCATTGGTTTGATTCTTCTCTTAAAAGAATGAGACTAGAATTAAACACTATTAAATCATTTTCAATAGCACACAATCTAAAGATTTATATAATCTATATAAAACTAGGCTTAAAAGGTATAAAAACGAAATTAAACGTAAAAAATCTACAGCTTATAATACTTTATTGCAAGCTTCTTCCAATAAGTGTAAAGATAGTTGGCGAATAATCAATTATAAACGTAACAAGTTCCACAATAATAATACTTTACCCTCAAATTTAACACCAGATAACTTAAATGAATATTTTGCCAATGTAGCTTCAAACATCATTAAAGATATTTCGAATAAGACTTACAAGGCTGATGATATTTTAAAAAGTAAAATTAAACCTCCAACTTGTAAATTTGTTTTAGATCAAATAGATGTTGTCGAGACTATTAATGCAATAAAGTCACTTAAAGATTCAAAATGCCTGGATATTTACAACATAAGTAATAATTTATTAAAAAAACATAATAGAATACGTCACTGAACCTCTGACTTCATTATTTAATAAATGTATTACAGAAGGGATTGTTTTAAAGTTTCGAAAATTCTTCCGCTGTACAAAAAGGGTGACCCATCACAAGAATGTAATTATAGACCTATTTCTCTAATTCCAACAATTTCTAAAGTGTTTGAAATTATTTTAAAAAATAGATTATAGGAATACTTTGAAAGCAATAATTTACTCTGTGATAGCCAGTTTGGTTTTCGACGAGATCATTCTACTATCAAAGCGATTTTAAGCGATATTGATAATGTAACAATAGCTCTTGAAGAGGGTCAGCATGTAGCAATGACCCTTTGCGATCTTTCCAAAGCGTTTGATTGTGTATCGCATGAAATTCTTTTAAAGAAATTGGAGTTCTATGGAATTCAGCAGGAGCCATTATTATTTTTTAAATCTTACTTAGCAAATCGTTATCAGAGTGTCTTAATCGATGGAAATCAATCAGGTTTCATTGAGGTTAAACATGGTGTCCCACAAGGGTCTATTTTAGGCCCTTTATTTTAGTATTCTTTATGCTGACGACACAACCTTAATAAGCAAACATAAATATTTAAAGATTAATGAATCTAATTTATTGATTACAGAAGCATGGTTCGCTGCAAATAATTTACTTTTAAATAAAGAAAAAAACGCAACTGATAATCATTTCTAGTAACAAACTGTTTAATGAAAATAAATCAGTATCACTTCTAGGTTTACAAATAAACGACAGTTTGAATGGGGAGTCTCACGTAGATATGTTGTGCAAAACATTATCAAGTAGTATTTTCCTTTTACATAGGTTACAACCCTTGCTACATAAGTCTACACTTAAAACGGTATATTTTGCACTTTTTCATTCTCTAATTTCGTATGGCACAGTTTGGTGGAGTAATTTCACTGCAGCATATCAGGTTTTTAAACTTCAAAAAACTGCTGTATGAATTATTTCCAATGTAGGTTTTAGAGATCATTGTAAACCACACTTTTGTGAATTGGGTATTATGACTCTTCCGTGTCTATTTATTTTCCATACAGTAATAGAGATTCATAAAAATAAATGTACATTACCTACAAATGGCGATTATCATGCATACAATACATGTTCTGCAAAACTTTTCAGAAAACCTCGAATAAAGCTTCAGATGTGCAATAAAAACAAAATAAATCTTGATTTGTATAATATTCTACCCGAAAATATAAAACTTCTGGACAACAAAAAGTTCAAAATGAAAATCAAAGTATCTCTTTTAAAAAACGGGTTTTACACTACAGATGAATACTTAAATTTTAATTTCGCGAATTTCTGACATGAAATATATTATTTAAAATTGTAATGTACCATTATATATCATGTATATGTATTTGTACTTTGTATTTTTTTTGACGTTCTATAAACATTCTTGTGTAAAATAGACAACAATAAATAAATAAATATAAACCATAAAATTAATACTACAAAAGTTGTTTATAATTCAATTTTACATATGATTCGTACATTTTTATTTATAATTTTGCTATTTTATTCGGGTCGGTCTCACTAACGAAGGTAAATCGACGATGATTATGTCCAATTACCCTTACAGTGCACGGTGATTTGGACTGTTAATCAATGTCTGCTTCGGACGGGTTTAGTTAAATTTTATCATATTATTCAATTTTCGGGTGTCATTTTAATGAATACGTTATATATTGTAAGCTACATGGGTTGGATTCTAGAATACCTACCACACTTGAAATAGCAATTTTCTTGTTGCAACGTTTTCATTTAGCTAAAATATAATAAAGAATTATAAAATTCGGGCGCGGAAGCAAATATTTATATGATTTTTTACAAAAATAAAGTCAGATTTTACCTATCCTAGAAATGGATATTTTTGTTAAAACATTCATATTCATGCTTTAGGATCTATACTATGGATGGTTTTAGCATTCGACATGCAAAAGAGACCAAAACGTGGTACCAATCAGATAATAAACATTCAATTTTCGGGTGTCATTTTAAAGAATACGTTGTTTATTGTAAGCTACATGGGCTAGATTCTAGAATACCTACCACACTTGAAAAAGCAATTTTCTTGTTGCAATGTTTTCTTTAAGCTACAATATGATGAAGAATTATAAAATTCGGGCGCGGAAGCAAATATTTATATGATTTTTTACAAAAATAAAGTCAGATTTTACCTATTCTCGAAATGGATATTGTTGTTAAAACATTCGTATTCATGCTTTAGGATCTATGCTATGGATGGTTTTAAGCATTGAACATGCAAAAGTGACCAAAACGTAATACCAATCAGATAATAAACATTCAATTTTCGGGTGTCATTTTAATGCATACGTTGTATATTGTAAGCTACATGGGCTAGATTCTAGAATAACTACCACTACTTGAAATAGAAGTTTTCTTGTTGCAATGTTTTTTTTTAGCTAAAATATGATAAAGCATTATAAAATTCGGGCGCGGAAGCAAATATTTATATAATTTTTTACAAAAATAAAGACAGATTTTACATATTCTTGAAATGGATATTTTTGTTAAAACATTCATATCTATTCTTTAGGATCTATACCATTCATGGATTTAAGCATTGGACTTGCAAAAGTGACAAAACCGTGGTACCAATCACATAATAAACATTCAATTTTCGGGTGCCATTTTAATGAATACGTTGTATATTATAAGCTACATGAGCTGGATTCCAGAATACCTACCACACTTGACATAGCAATTTTCTTGTTGCCATGTTTTCTTTTAGCTAAAATAAAAGGAAGAATTATAAAATTCGGGCGCGGAAGCAAATATTTATATGATTTTTTACAAAAATAAAGTTAGATTTTACCTATTCTTAAAATGGATATTTTTCTTAAAACATTTATAATCATTCTTTAGGATCTGTACTATGGATGGATTTAAGCATTAGGCATGAGAAAGTAATTATATCGTGGTACCAATCAAATTATAAACATTACATTTTCGGGTGTCATTTTAATTAATACGTTATATATTGTAAGCTACCTACATGTGCTGGATTCTAGAATACCTACCACGCTTGAAATATAAATTTTCTTGTTGCAATGTTTTCTTTTAGCTAAAATATGATAAAGGCTTATAAAATTCGGGCGCGGAAGCAAATATATATAATGATTTTTTACAAAAATAAAGTCAGATTTTACCTATTCTTCAAATGGATATATTTGTTAAAACATTCATATTCATGCTTTAGGATCTATACTATGCATGGTTTTAAGCATTGAACATGCAAAAGTGACAAAAACGTGGTACCAATCACATAATAAACATTTTTCGGGTGTCATTTTAATGAATACTTTGTATATTGGAAGCTACATGGGCTAGATTCTAGAATACCTACCACACTTGAAATAGAAATTTTCTTGTTGCCATGTTTTCTTTTAGCTAAAATATGAAGAAGAATTATAAAATTCGGGCGCGGAAGCAAATATTTATATGATTTTTTACAAAAATAAAGTCAGATTTTACCTATCCTAGAAATGGATATTTTTGTTAAAACATTCATATTCATGCTTTAGGATCTATACTATGGATGGTTTTAGCATTCGACATGCAAAAGAGACCAAAACGTGGTACCAATCAGATAATAAACATTCAATTTTCGGGTGTCATTTTAAAGAATACGTTGTTTATTGGAAGCTACATGGGCTAGATTCTAGAATACCTACCACACTTGAAAAAGCAATTTTCTTGTTGCAATGTTTTCTTTTAGCTACAATATGATGAAGAATTATAAAATTCGGGCGCGAAAGCAAATATTTATATGATTTTTTACAAAAATAAAGTCAGATTTTACCTATTCTTGAAATGGATATTGTTGTTAAAACATTCGTATTCATTTTTTATATGATTTTTTACAAAAATAATGTCGGATTTTACTTATTCTTGAAATGGGTATTTTTGTTAAATCATTCATATTCATCGTTTAGGATTTATACAATGGATGGTTTTAGCATAGGACATGCAAAAGTGACCAAAACGTGGTACCAATCTGATAATAAACATTCAATTTTCGGGTGTCATTTTAATGCATACGTTGTATATTGTAAGCTACATGGGCTAGATTCTAGAATAACTACCACTACTTGAAATAGAAGTTTTCTTGTTGCAATGTTTTTTTTTAGCTAAAATATGATAAAGCATTATAAAATTCGGGCGCGGAAGCAAATATTTATATAATTTTTTACAAAAATAAAGACAGATTTTACATATTCTTGAAATGGATATTTTTGTTAAAACATTCATATCTATTCTTTAGGATCTATACCATTCATAGATTTAAGCATTGGACTTGCAAAAGTGACAAAACCGTGGTACCAATCACATAATAAACATTCAATTTTCGGGTGCCATTTTAATGAATACGTTGTATATTATAAGCTACATGAGCTGGATTCCAGAATACCTACCACACTTGACATAGCAATTTTCTTGTTGCCATGTTTTCTTTTAGCTAAAATAAAAGGAAGAATTATAAAATTCGGGCGCGGAAGCAAATATTTATATGATTTTTTACAAAAATAAAGTTAGATTTTACCTATTCTTAAAATGGATATTTTTCTTAAAACATTTATAATCATTCTTTAGGATCTGTACTATGGATGGATTTAAGCATTAGGCATGAGAAAGTAATTATATCGTGGTACCAATCAAATTATAAACATTACATTTTCGGGTGTCATTTTAATTAATACGTTGTATATTGTAAGCTACCTACATGTGCTGGATTCTAGAATACCTACCACGCTTGAAATATAAATTTTCTTGTTGCAATGTTTTCTTTTAGCTAAAATATGATAAAGGCTTATAAAATTCGGGCGCGGAAGCAAATATATATAATGATTTTTTACAAAAATAAAGTCAGATTTTACCTATTCTTCAAATGGATATATTTGTTAAAACATTCATATTCATGCTTTAGGATCTATACTATGCATGGTTTTAAGCATTGAACATGCAAAAGTGACAAAAACGTGGTACCAATCACATAATAAACATTTTTCGGGTGTCATTTTAATGAATACTTTGTATATTGGAAGCTACATGGGCTAGATTCTAGAATACCTACCACACTTGAAATAGAAATTTTCTTGTTGCCATGTTTTCTTTTAGCTAAAATATGAAGAAGAATTATAAAATTCGGGCGCGGAAGCAAATATTTATATGATTTTTTACAAAAATAAAGTCAGATTTTACCTATCCTAGAAATGGATATTTTTGTTAAAACATTCATATTCATGCTTTAGGATCTATACTATGGATGGTTTTAGCATTCGACATGCAAAAGAGACCAAAACGTGGTACCAATCAGATAATAAACATTCAATTTTCGGGTGTCATTTTAAAGAATACGTTGTTTATTGGAAGCTACATGGGCTAGATTCTAGAATACCTACCACACTTGAAAAAGCAATTTTCTTGTTGCAATGTTTTCTTTAAGCTACAATATGATGAAGAATTATAAAATTCGGGCGCGAAAGCAAATATTTATATGATTTTTTACAAAAATAAAGTCAGATTTTACCTATTCTTGAAATGGATATTGTTGTTAAAACATTCGTATTCATTTTTTATATGATTTTTTACAAAAATAATGTCGGATTTTACTTATTCTTGAAATGGGTATTTTTGTTAAATCATTCATATTCATCGTTTAGGATTTATACAATGGATGGTTTTAGCATAGGACATGCAAAAGTGACCAAAACGTGGTACCAATCTGATAATAAACATTCAATTTTCAAGTGTCATTTTAATAAATACATTGTATATTGTAAGCTACATGGGCTGGATTCTAGAATACCTACCACACTAGAACTAGCAAATTTTTTGTTGCAATGTTTTCTTTTAGCTAAAATATGATGAAGAATTATAAAATTCGGGCGCGGAAGCAAATATTTATATAGTTCTTCACAAAAATAAAGTCAGATTTTACCTATTCTTAAAATGGATATTTTTGGTAAAACATTCATATTTATGCTTTAGGATCTATACAATGGATGGTTTTAAGCATTCGACATGTAAAAGTGCTCAAAACGTGGTACCAATCAGATAATAAACATTCAACTTTCGGGTGTCATTTTAATGAATACGTTGTATATTGTAAGCTACATGGGCTGGATTCTAGAATACCTACCACACTTGAAAAAGCAATTTTCTTGTTGCAATGTTTTCTTTAAGCTACAATATGATGAAGAATTATAAAATTCGGGCGCGAAAGCAAATATTTATATGATTTTTTACAAAAATAAAGTCAGATTTTACCTATTCTTGAAATGGATATTGTTGTTAAAACATTCGTATTCATTTTTTATATGATTTTTTACAAAAATAATGTCGGATTTTACTTATTCTTGAAATGGGTATTTTTGTTAAATCATGCATATTCATCGTTTAGGATTTATACAATGGATGGTTTTAGCATAGGACATGCAAAAGTGACCAAAACGTGGTACCAATCTGATAATAAACATTCAATTTTCAAGTGTCATTTTAATAAATACATTGTATATTGTAAGCTACATGGGCTGGATTCTAGAATACCTACCACACTAGAACTAGCAAATTTTTTGTTGCAATGTTTTCTTTTAGCTAAAATATGATGAAGAATTATAAAATTCGGGCGCGGAAGCAAATATTTATATAGTTCTTCACAAAAATAAAGTCAGATTTTACCTATTCTTAAAATGGATATTTTTGGTAAAACATTCATATTTATGCTTTAGGATCTATACAATGGATGGTTTTAAGCATTCGACATGTAAAAGTGCTCAAAACGTGGTATCAATCAGATAATAAACATTCAACTTTCGGGTGTCATTTTAATGAATACGTTGTATATTGTAAGCTACATGGGCTGGATTATAGAATACCTACCACACTTGAAATAGCAATTTTCTTGTTGCAATGTTTTTTTTAGCTAAAATATTATAAAGAATTATAAAATTCGGGCGCAGAAGCAAATTTTATATGATTTTTTACAAAAAAAAGTCAGATTATTCCTATTTTTAAAATGGATATTTTTGTTAAAACATTTATATTTATGCTTTAGGATCTATACTATGGATGGTTTAGCATTGGACATGCAAAAGTGACAATATCGTGGTACCAATCAGATAATAAACATTCAATTTTCGGGTGTTATTTTAAAGAATACGTTGTATATTGTAAGCTACATGGGCTGGATTCTAGAATACCTACCACACATGAAATAGCAATTTTCTTGTTGAAATGTTTTTTTTAGCTAAAATATGATGAAGAATTATAAAATTAGAACGCAGAAGCAAATATTTATATGATTTTTTACAAAAATAAAGTCAGATTTTACCTATTCTTGAAATGAATATTTTTGTTAAAACATTCATATTCATGCTTTAGGATTTATATTATGGATAGTTTTAGCATTGGACATGCAAAAGTGACCAAAACGTGGTACCATTTAGATAATAAACATTCAACTTTCGGGTGTCATTTTAATGAATACGTTGTATATTTTAAGCTACATGGGCTGGATTCTAGAATACTTACAACACTTGAAAAAGCTATTTTCTTTTTGCAGTGTTTTCTTTTAGCTAAAATATGAAAAAGGGTTATAAATTTCGGGCGCGGAAGCAAATATTTATATGATTTTTTACAAAAATAAATTAAATTTTACTTATTCTTGAAATGGATATTTTTGTTAAAACATTCATATTCATGCTTTTGGATGTATACAATGGATGGTTTTAGCATTGGACATGCAAAAGTGACCAAAACGTGGTACCAATTAAATAATAAACATTCAATTTTCGGGCGTCATTTTAATGAATACGTTGTATATTGCGAGCTACATGGGCTGGATTCTAGAATACCTACCACACTTGAAATAGCAATTTTCTTGTTGCAATGTTTTTTTTAGCTAAAATATTATGAAGAATTATAAAATTCGAACGCAAAACCAAATATTTATATGATTTTTTACAAAAATAAAGTCAGTTTTGACATATTCTTGCAATGGATATTTTTGTTAAAACATTCATATTTATGCTTTAGGATCTATACTATGGATGATTTTAGAATTGGACATGCAAAAGTTACAAAAACGTGGTACCAATCAGATAATAAACATTCAATTTTCGGGTGTTATTTTGATGAATACGTTGTATATTGTTAGCTACATGGGCTGGTTTCTAGAATACGTACCACACTTGAAATAGCAATTTTCTTGTTGCAATGTTTTCTTTTGGCTAAAATATAATAAAAATTATAAAATTCGGGCGCGAAAGCATATATTTATATGATTTTTTAAAAAAATAAAGTCAGATTTTACCAATTTTTGATATGGATATTTTTGTTAAAACATTAATTTTCATGCTTTAGGATCTATACTATAGATGGTTTTAAGCATTGGACATGCAAAAGTGACCAAAATGTGGTACCAATCAGATAAGAAACATTGAATATTCGGGTGTCATTTTAATAAAAACGTTGTATATTGTAAGCTACAGGGGCTGAATTCTAGAATACCTACCACACTTGAAATATCAATTTTCTTGTTGCAATGTTTTCTTTTAGCTAAAATATGATGAAGAATTATAATATTCGGGCGCGGAAGCAAATATTTATATGATTTTTTACAAAAATAAAGTAAGATTTTACCGATACTTGCAATATATTTTTGATAAAACATTCATGTTCATGGTTTAGGATCTATGCTATGGATGGTTTTAAGCATTGGACATACAAAAGTGACCAAAACGTGATACAAATTAGATAATAAACATGCTATTTTTCGGTGACATTTTAATGAATACGTTGTATATTGTAAGCTACATGGGCTGGATTCTAGAATACCTACCACACTTGAAATAGCAATTTTCTTGTTGCAATGTTTCCTTTTAGCTAATATAAGATGAATAATTATAAAATTCGGGCGTGACAGCAAATGTGTATATGATATTTTACAAAAATAAAGTCAGATTTGACCTATTCTTGCAATGGATATTTTTGTTAAAACATTCATATTCATGCTTTAGTATCTATACTAAGGATGGTTTTAAGCATTGGACATGCAAAAGTGACCAAAACGTGGTACCAATCAGATCTCTTATCATTTTAATAAATACGTTGTATATTTTTAGATACATGAGCTAGATTCTAGGATACCTACCACACATGAAATAGCAATTTTCTTTTTGCAATGTTTTCTTTTAGCTAAAATATGACATAGAATTATAAATTTCGGGCGCGGAAGCAAATATTTATATGATTTTTTACAAAAATAAAGTCTGATTTTACCTATTCTTCAAATGAATATATTTGTTAAAACATTCATATTCATGCTTTAGGATCTATACTATGGATAGTTTTAGGATTGGACACGCAAAAGTGACCAAAACGTGGTACCAATCAGATAATAAACATTCAGTTTTCGGGTGTCATTTTAATGAATACGTTGTATATTGTAATCTACATAGGCTGGATTCTAGATTACCTACCACACGTGAAATAGCAATTTTCTTGTTGCAATGTTTTCTTTTAGCTAAAATATTATGAAGAATTTTAAAATTCGAGCGCGGAAGCAAATATTCATATGACCTATTCTTGAAATGGATAAATTTGTTAAAACATTCATATTCATGAGAAATAATAACACTTGCAGAATTCAGTCAATATATTTAAAAAAAGCTACGTCTCCTACCGGTTTCAACTCCAGACGTAGCATTTTTTAAATATATAGACTAAATTCCACAAGTTTTATTATTTCTCATCCATACACCAGTCAAGAATTTTTCCTTTCTATACATATTTATGCTTTAGGATCTATACTATGAATGTTTTTAGCATTACACACACTAAAGTTACCAAAACGTGGGACTAATCAGATAATAAACATTCAATTTTCGAGTGTCACTTTAATGAATACGTTGTATATTGTTAGCTACATGGGCTTGTATCTAGAATACCTACCACACTTAAATTGCAATTTTCTTGTTGCAATGTTTTCTTTTAGTTAAATATGATAAAGAATTATAAAATTTGGGCGCGCAAGCAAATATTTATATGATTTTTTAAAAAATAAAGTCAGATTTCACCTACTCTTGAACTGGATATTTTTGTTAAAACATTCATGTTCATTCTTTAGGATCTATAATATGGATGGTTTTAGCATAAGACACGCAAAAGTGACCAAAACGTGGTACCAATCAGATAATAAACATTCAATTTTCGGGTGTCATTTTAATGAATACCTTATATATTGTAATCTACATGGGCTGGATTCTAAAATACCTACCACACTTGAAATAGCAATTTTCTTGTTGCAATGTTTACTTTTAGCTAAAATATAATGAAGAATTATAAAATTCGGGCGTGAAAGAAATATTTATATGATTTTTTACAAAAATAAAGTCACATTAAATTTTCGGTTGTCATTTTAATGAATATGTTATATATTGTAAGCTACATGGGCTGGATTCTACAATACCTACTACACTTGAAATAGCAATTTTCTTGTTGCAATGTTTTCTTTTAGCTAAAATATTATGAATAATATTAAAAATCGGGCGCGGAAGCAAATTTTCATATGTCCTATTCTTGAAAGGGAATATATGTGTTAAAACATTTATATTCATGAGAAATAATAAAACTTGCAGAATTCAGTAAATATATTTAAAAAAAGCTACGTCTCCTACCGGTTTCAACTCCAGACGTAGCATTTTTTAAATATATTGACTAAATTCCACAAGTTTTATTATTTCTCATCCATCAACCAGTCTAGAATTTTTCCTTTCTATTCATATTCATGCTTTAGGATCTATACTATGGATGGATTTAGCATTACACACGCAAAAGTTACCAAAACGTGGGACCAATCAGATAATAAACATTCAATTTTCGAGTGTCATTTTAATGAATATGTTATATATTGTAAGCTACATGGGCTGGATTCTACAATACCTACTACCTACCTATGTTTTCTTTTAGCTAAAATATTATGAATAATATTAAATGTCGGGCGCGGAAGCAAATTTTCATATGTCCTATTCTTGAAAGGAAATATATGTGTTAAAACATTTATATTCATGAGAAATAATATAACTTGCAGAATTCAGTAAATATATTTAAAAAAAGCTACGTCTCCTACCGGTTTCAACTCCAGACGTAGCATTTTTTAAATATATTGACTAAATTCCACAAGTTTTATTATTTCTCATCCATGAACCAGTCTAGAATTTTTCCTTTCTATTCATATTCATGCTTTAGGATCTATACTATGGATGGTTTTAGCATTACACACGCAAAAGTTACCAAAACGTGGGACTAATCAGATAATAAACAATCAATTTTCGAGTGTCATTTTAATGAATACGTTGTATATTGTTAGCTACATGGGCTGGTATCTAGAATACCTACCACACTTAAAATAGCAATTTTCTTGTTGCAATGTTTTCTTTTAGCTAAAATATAAGAATTATAAAATTCGGGCGCGGAAGCAGATATTTATATGATTTATTTACAAAAATAAAGTCAGATTTTACCTACTCTTGAACTGGATACTTTTGTTAAAACATTTATGTTCATGCTTTAGGATCTATACTATGGATGGTTTTAGCATAAGACACGCAAAAGTGACCAAAACGTGGTACCAATCAGAAAATAAACATTCAATTTTCGGGTGTCACTTTAATGAATATGTTGTATATTGTGAGCTTCATGGGCTGGATTCTAGTATACTTACCACACTTGAAATAGCATTTTTCGTGTTGTAATGTTTCCTTTTAGCTAAAATATGATGAAGAAGTATAAAATTCGGGCGCGAGAGCAAATATTTATATGATTTTTTACAAAAATAAAGTCAGATTTTACCTATTCTCGAAATGGATATTTTTGTTAAAACATTCATATTTATGCTTTAGGATCTATATTATGGTTGGTTTTAATCATTGGACATGCAAAAATGACCAAAACGTGTAAAAATCAGATAATAAACATTTAATTTCGGGTGTCATTTTAATGAATACGTTGTAAATTGTTGGCAAAATGGGTTGGATTCTAGAATACCTTCCACACTTGAAATAGCAATTTTCTTGTTGCAATGTTTTCTTTTAGCTAAAATATGATAAAGAATTATAAAATTCGGGCGCGGAAGCAAATATTTTTATGATTGTTTACAAAAATAAAGTCAGATTTTACCTATACTTGAAATGGATATTTTTGTTAAAACATTCATATTCATGCTTTAGGATCTATACTATGGATGGTTTTAAGCATTGGACATGCAAAAGTAGTAGAGTATCTATGCAAGTTGTAGCTCAAATTGTCCTTTGGACCTCTCATTATATTTTTTTTGTTTTGATTTGACGCTCGCTACTTGCTGCGCCATCTATATGATAACGGTGGTCACATTTGGAACTATGATAAGGACCTTAAGAAATTATAAGACAGTGCTTTGATTTGACGCTCGCTACTTGCTGCGCCATCTATATGATAACGGTGGTCACATTTGGAACTATGATAAGGATAAGACAGTGCACGTGTCGAAAGGTTAAAGGTTATTTATTTGCCGACGATTTGATATTATTTTTAGGAATTTGACTTGTTTGCGTAAACAGCACATGTACAAAAGGTTAGGGTGGTTAAGGACATGAATTTGATAGCACATTTTAAGAAATTTTGAAATTATAATAACCTATTTGTATCCGGGTACAAGAGTTTAATGTGTTTTCGTAAGCAGCATATGTGTGGGAAGGTTAGGGGTTAAGGATATATATTTGATTAGAATTTTGAGAATTTTGAGTAAACTGTATATAAATTAAATTGCGTATGTGAATATTATCGTATGTTACAATGAACTGTGACACCAACACAATAAGCTTTTTAAGTAGCAACGTTATTAAAAAAAATTCAAAAAGTTTTTTAACTGTTAAAAACAATAGAAGAACATGAAAGGTTGCGAAAATATATTAATAAAATTATAATAATACTTAACAAATGAGTAAAAAAACAAAAACATAACTTTAACAAAGCACAAAATCTTTTTAAATTAGAAGGTAATTTAACATTATTAAAAACATATCGAGAAATGCTGAAAAATGAAATACAAAGAAAAATAATAACTGGATCTGGATATAAACAAAAAAGAAAATCTGAAAAGTTAATATGGCGAAATATTCAATCTGTTTTCAACAGCAGAATACAGACAGGTACGATAATTAATAAGGCTAATTTTAAAGACCCCAAAATTTTTTTACAAGCAGCGCAGAGAATATTTTCTAATAAAATAAAAATAAATGTATTACAATATACAATGAAAGTAAATGTAATATTTTGCTGCGAATTTATATTGCCGCATACTGGAAAAATGGAGATAAAACATTTTACAACAGCTAACAATGTTATCGACAAAACTACAAACATAAAAGAATGGTACAATATCAACGTTGAAGATAAATTTTTAAGAAAACTAGAAGAATTTCAAGAGCGAGACTCTGGTTGGGCCTTGTACAAAGTTCTTTATTTAAAAGTAAACATAAATAAGTATGAACCTATTAAAGGTAATAGTTATATAGAATTACCACCTGACATAAAAAGTAAAAGAGCTGTCATAAATGTTAAAAATGCTGATAACTATTGTTTTCTTTGGGCTGTTGTGTCTGCTTTATATCCATCTACAAGAAATTCAGACCGTACTACATCATATCCTCATTTTTCTACCGTTTTACAATATAGTGGATTGAACTTTCCTATGCATATTAAGAATATTGAAAAATTTGAAGACATGAATAAATTATCAATAAATGTGTATACAATTGAAGAAGAGAAAAAAGGGAAAAAAAATAAAAATATTATTGTACCTGTTAAACTTACAAAAAAACAATATAATAGAAAAATACATTTATTAATGATTTCTAATTGTACTGAAAAAAAAAATAATAGTAGCAATTCAGATAATGATAATGATGATTATTACACTGATTATAACAATGACGTCATTTATTTAGATGAACTTAGATCACCTGAAAAATATCATTATATGTGGATAAAAAATTTATCAAGATTATTAAGTAGTCAACTATCTAAAACAAAGAAAAAATCATATATTTGTGATACATGTTTAAATCACTTTTATGTACAAAATGCTTATTTAAAACACACGAAATATTGTCAAGTTGTAAATAAGTGTAGGATGGAATTACCTATAGAAAACAAAAATAATATTTTGAAATTTAAAAATTGTCTTCACAAAGAAAAGATGCCGTTTGGTATATATGCAGACATTGAATCGATTTTGGAAAAAATTAACCAAAATCACGGGGAAAATACCACGTTTACCCAAAAACATATATCTTTTAGCATAGGTTATTATATGAAATGTGGTACAATAATAATTAATCAGAATTTAATTTGTATAATGAAACTAATTGTTTGGAATTATTCTGTGAAAAATTATATTGCTAAAAATGTTGATAACATTATGAATAATATTGTACCAATGAATTTAACTTTATCTGAAGAACAAGATTTTTCGAGTGCTACAATATGTCATATATGTAACAATAATTTCGAGGCAGGTGATATTAAAGTACGAGATCATTGTCACCTTCCAGGAAAATATTGTGGAGCTGCACACCAAGTATGTAATTTGAAATACCGAAAATCACGTGTTATTCCAGTAGTATTTCACAATTTAAGTTCGTATGACGCTCATTTTGTAATAAAAACAATAACTACACAAATACCTGGAAGAACACAAATTCTTCCAATAAATAAAGAAAAATATATATCTTTCACTAAATATGTTGACAATACAAAAATACAATTACGATTTATTGACTCATTTCGTTTTATGAGTAGCAGTTTAGACAAATTGTCTTCATATTTGTCAAACGAAGAAAAAAATATCACAGGAAGTTTTTATACTGCACACGAAGAGTTGAAATTATTGAGCCGAAAAGGAATTTTTCCTTACGAGTACATTAATTCCTGCGCAAAATTGGAGGAAACAAAATTACCTAATATAGAAAATTTTTACAGTTCAATCAAAGGTGAAAGTGTATCAGAAGAAGAGTACCAGTTTGCAAAAAAAGTTTGGTCTGTGTTTAAAATAAGAACAGTAGGTGAATATGCTAATTTATATTTAAAGACTGATGTATTACTATTAAGCGATGTTTTTGAAAACTTTCGTAATAGTTGTATGAAAACTTATGGTTTAGATGCGTTGCACTATTACACAGCTCCAGGGTTAGCATTTGATGCTATGCTTAAATGTACAAATGTGGAATTAGAGTTGCTAACAGATGTAGATAAAATTCATTTTATTGAGAAAGGTATTCGCGGTGGACTATCCCAATGCTCTAATAGATATGGAAAAGCTAATAATAAATATATGGGAAATATGTACAATGCGAGTGAAAAAAATTCTTATTTAATGTATTATGATATTAATAATTTGTGTGGTGCTGCGATGAGAATGTATCTACCTCAAAAAAATTTTGAATGGGTTGAAGAAAAAGATTTTAATAATATAAATGTATTAAATATAAACGATGAAAGCAATACAGGATTTATTTTTGAGGTGGATTTGGAATATCCAATAAATTTGCATAAGAAACATAAAGATTTACCTCTTGCAGTGGAACATTTTACTCCACCAGTTTCAAAAAACTCAAAATTAATAGCAAATTTGCATCATAAAAAAAATTATGTAATACATTATATAAATTTAAAACAATATATAAATTTAGGCATGAAAATTACGCATATAAATAACATATTAAAATTTCAACAAAGTCCTTGGCTACGAGAATAGATTGATTTAAATACAGAATTACGAAAAAAATCGAAAAACGAGTTTGAGAAAATTTTTTTTAAATTATTAAATAACGCTGTTTTTAGAAAAACTATGGAAAACGTTCGGAAATATAAAATTGTAAAATTAGTTACAAAATATGAGGGGCGATATGGTGCAAAGTATTATATATCACAACCAAATTTTCACAATATTATTTTAAGTGATAATTCTATACTTATTGAAATGAAAAAACAACATGTTTTTTTTAATAAACCAATTTATGTAGGATTTTCTATACTAGATTTAGCTAAAACATACATGTATGATTTTCATTTTAATTATATAAAAGCAAATTTTGGTGAAAATGCAAAATTGTTATATACAGATACTGATAGCTTGATTTATAATTTTTTTAATTTTGATATTTATTAAATAATGAAACGTGATATTCATAAATTCGACACCTCTGATTATAGTGAAAATAATATTTATAATATACCTCAAGTAAACAAAAAAATTATCGGTCTTATGAAAGATGAAAATAATGGCAAAATAATGACAGAATTTATAGGATTACGGTCAAAAATGTATTGTTACAAAACTTTAAATAATGTTGAAGAAAAAGTAAGTAAAAAAGCTAAAGGGGTTACAGGTGCAACGGTAAAAAAAATAACATTTAGCAACTATTACGATTGTTCATTTAAAAATAATACTTTGAGTAAAATTCAATTTTCAATATTATCAAAAAAACATAATGTATATACAGTAAAGCAGAAAAAAGTTCTGTTAAGCCCATACGATGACAAACGTATTGTAAACCCTTCATGTACTGATACATTTCCTTGGGGATATTTATTGTAAATAAACATTGTAATGAATATATGTATATATTTTATTGTAAATACATAATTATTTTTATAATAAATTTTATAAAAAATCACTTCATTCTAAACATTCCATTATTGTATCCTCTTCATCGCTTATTTCTGTAATAGTGTTATTTTCTTCTTCGTTACTAATTTCTATCATATCTTCTTCGTCGCTAATTTCTATTATATCTTCTTCATCGCTAATTTCTATTATATCTTCTTCTTCATCGCTAATTTCTATTATATCTTCGAGGTTTGCGGTTACCTGTGTAGGTATTGGAAGTAGAATGTCTTCAATTTCTGGTGCTATCGTTAGTTGGTCATCCTCATCCCAATTGTTGAATAATTGGTATACATTGCAAATATTGCTCGAAAATGGAACATTTTCTAACGGAGGCATATTTCAATACTAGAATTATATGTTTTACAAACGTTCTTATATAGTAAAGCATTGTATGATAATAAGGTTATCATAAGATTATAAAGTTCAAATATATTCGACTTAATATTCCTACGGCTGGCAATATTCTCTACGCCAAAGTGTCTCATATATTTTAAACATCGGCATTTATTTTTTTATTTATTTTTGCTGTGTTTAAAGATATAAAAGAAATTTATTTTATAAATTGTATTTATTGTTAGCTGATTATTTGTAAAATGAAGTTATTAAATATATTTATTATACAAATACAAGTGTATTTATTATGTTATTGTGAAGAAAATAATATATATATATATATATATATATATATATATATATATATAATCTATTTAAATCTCTTTTACCCTATAGGGTGTCGAGATTATTTCTCTATTTATTTAATTCTGTTAATTAGGTCTTTCCAATCTTTTCTACTTTTTGCTAATTTTCTTGCTTCTTGCCAGCTGATATTGTTTCTATTTAATATTTCTTGTACGTTGTTCTCCCATGTCTTTTGTGGTCTTCCCCTGCTGTTCTTTTTCCCCGTCCTTGAATTCCATATTAATTTTGTTTGGCTGTCTTCTGCCATTCTTACGAGGTGGCCGTACCAAGCAAGTTGTTTTTTCGCTATGGTATTTTGTATATTTTCTATTTCTAGTCTTGTTCTAATCTCTTCGTTTCTTATTCTGTCGAGTCTTGTTACCCCTTCTACTCGCCTTAGGTATTTCATTTCTGAGGCTTGTATTCTGCTTTTCATTCGTTGGTTCATTGTCCATGTTTCACATCCATATGTAAGTATTGGTCTGTATATTGTTTTGTAGAGCGTCATTTTGGTCCTCTTCTTTACTTGTTTATTGTTCAGGATTATTTTGTTCATAGCATGATAGCTTTTATTTGCTGCCAATATTCTGTTGTTTATTTCTTGTTCTAGGCTTCCTTTGTTGTTCAGTGTTTGTCCTAGGTATGTAAAACTTTCTACCTGTTCTATTTGTCTTCCATTTATTTTTATGTCTGTTGTTGTTTCTTCCCTCGATATCACCATGATCTTTGTTTTGGCTACATTTATAGTCATGTTGTGCTTATTCAATTCTTCGTTCCATAGGTTTACGTTGTGTTGCAAATCCTCTTCTTTTGTTGCTAATAATGCAAGATCGTCTGCAAATGCGCACTCTGATATCGTGATTCTTTTTAAGTTGTGGTACCCTACTTCCATTTTTTTTGTTCTGTCTTTTATCCTTTTCATGATGTTATCAAGGAATATTATAAACAACAACGGGCTTAATGCTCCTCCTTCTCTTAGTCCTTGTTTTGTGACGAATTCTTCTGATGTGTTATTCCCCGTTCTTACATAATTGGTAGTGTTACTATATATGCTTTTTATTGCTTCTATTAGTTGTTCATTGACTTTTCTTTCCTTTAATATTTTCCACATCTTGTTCCGCGGTACTCTATCAAAAGCTTTTTCTAGATCTAAAAATGCTATATATAGTTTTCTGTCTTGTCTTAAGGTTTTTTCGGATAGTTTTCTTATTGTGAAAATATGATCTTGAGTAGAATGCCCTTTCATAAATCCGCTTTGTGATTTTTCCAATGTTTTATTTGTTGCTTGTCTTAGTTTATTTTCCAATACCGCTTCATAAATTTTCGCCGTTGTGCATAGTAATGAAATTCCCCTATAGTTATTACAATTTCTATTATCACCCTTTTTGTGGATGGGGAATATCACTGCCTTCTCCCAGTCCTTTGGTATTTGTCTTGTTTCCCATATTCGATTTAGTATTAACAGGAGTATTTGTTCCCCTTCCTCGCCCATGTATTTCAATTGTTCTGCTCTTATGCCGTCATGTCCAGGTGCTTTACCGTTTCTTAATTTTTGGAGTACTGTTTTCATTTCTTCCTCCGTTATGTTTTCTATATCTTTTGATAATCCTGTGGTCTCTAATTCTGTACTTTTGTTTTCCCTGTTCTCGTTGGTAATGCGGATTTCTTCTAATAGTTCTTCAAAATGTATTTTCCACCTATTCATTATTTCTTTGTCTTCTTTTATTATTTTTCCCTCTTTGTCTAGCAGCTGCTTAAGTATTGGGGGTTTTTCTTTCTTACAGCTTTTGAGGGTTCTGTAGAATAATTTCTGATTCTCCTTGAAGTTTTCTTCCAATGTGTTCCCGAATTCTTCCCATGTGCTCTCTTTTGCTTTTCTTATTTCTTCTTTTGTTGATTTTCTTTGTCTTTTGTATTCTTCATAGTCTTCCATCCTTTTGGTATTTAGATATTTTTTCCATTTTTGTTTCTTTTTCTTGACTTCTTCTTTCACTTTTTCACTCCACCAATGTGTTTGTTTTCTGTTGTGTGTGTTTTTGATAGTTCCGCATGCTCTCCTGGTTGCTTCTGTTAATATGTGTTTAAAAGTGCTCCACATTTCTTCTATGTTGTTGCAGTTGGGTTTTGTTGTGTCTTTTATTAATTCTTTGATATAATTTTGATATTTTTCCCTTATCTGTTTAACTTTTAGTTTTTCTATTCTAAATTTTAATATTTCTCTTTCCTTCTTACTTATCTCCTGTATTTTTCTTATTTCCCTTCCATTCGCTTTTATTTTCGCGATAACCAGATAATGATCGCTTCCTATTTCACTACCCCTTTTTACTCTTACATCATTCACTTTTTTCCTTTGTGTCTTGTTACATATAAAGTAGTCTATTATTGATTTTTCGCCTCTGCTCTTTTCTTCTCTAGTATATCTGTGGATTTCTTTATGTTCAAAGAAAGTGTTTAGTATTACTAGTCCGTTTATTATACAGAAGTCTATGAGTCTATTTCCATTGTTATTTTTGGTCGATTCTCCATGTATTCCCATTATTTCTTCCAAACTCTTGTTTTTATTTCCCACCCTAGCGTTAAAATCTCCTAATAGATACACTGGTTCTTCTAGTTGTTCATATTCTATTTGTAGTTTATCCCAAAATTCATCTTTATTTGCTTTGTTCTCATCCTCGTTAATTCCATATACTATCATTATATTTACTGTTATGTTGGTTTCATCTTCTAGTTGAATTATTAGTATTCTTTCATTTACGCATTTCCATTGTCTTATAGATTGTTCCAATCTTCCGTTTATTATGCATCCCACTCCAGCACTAGCTCTATCATTATTTTCCACGCCGCTGTATATTAGTATGTGATTGTTTTTTAATTTTGTGATTCCTTTACCTTTCTTTTTTGTTTCAGTAATGGCTAAGATCTCTAATCCTGCTTTTTCAAATTCGTCTATTAATTCTATTTCCTTTCCATTCAAACTTCTGATATTCCATGTTCCCCATCGTATAGTCTCTTTTTTTATTATATCAAATTTATTATCTCCTATTACCTTTCCTTGATCTTTTCTTTTGATTTTCTTGAACTTAAACCTATTCTGTTTCCTTTTCTTTGCGTAAGTCATCGTCTTGGTTCCATCCTGTATATTTATGATTACTTTTTTGGGTCCTTGACATTTGTTTCTATCTCTAGGCAGTTTTCTTTGTTATTCCATTTCCATATTTTTTCGTTTATAATTAGTTTTTTATATCCCACTTTTACATCTTTTTTTCTCTTCTCGCTTCGTCTGCCTTTTCCATTATTTTCTTTTGTATAAATCTCTCGTTTGGAGTGAGATCATTGTTTATGAAAACTACAAGATCCCTTAACTTGCGTAATTTACTTTTCGCTTGCAGTATCTTCAGTTTGTCATCATAATTTCGTACTTCTATTACACATGTTTTGTTGTTAATTTTCGTGGCTGTTAAGATTTCAGCTTCTACTTTCAAATGTGATTTAATGAAATTTCCCACAGTTGTTATGATAGCGTTTCGATCAGTTGTATCTATATTTATCCCCTTCACTACTAGATTACGCTTTCTCCTTTCTCTTTCTAGTTGTTCTATTTTTAACTCCATTTTCATAATTCCTTCTCTCATATCTTTCATTTCCGTCATTCCTTCTCTTATTTCTTTCATATCAGTTTTTAGATTTTCATTTTCCTTTTTCAGAAGTATTAGCTGTTCTCTCAATTCTTTATTCTCGGTTCTTATTTCCTTGATTTCTGTTAAGACTTCTTTCATAAGATCTTTTAATTCATCTCTGCTACTTTCTTGTTTATTTTGTTCATCATGGTGTCTAGTCATTTTTATGGGCGTTCTTATCAGCCTTTTACTTTTTTTAAATGGTTCTGCACCTTCTTCTGCGTCTGTTTTTCTTTTACGTTCGTCTGCTGAGCAGCTACCACTGTCCATTGTTGTTGAGACCCTTCCTAAATGTTCCGCCTATGCTAGCCCAAACCGCACCGCGCTGCTCCACGGGTTGACCCCTCGGAGGTCACAACACGTTCGCACGTTTACTACTCGCACTCGCACAACTTAACCTATTGAAATAAAAAGTTTTTATTTTACCTTATTTGGACCTATCTGTAAGGTTTCGAAGGCAACCAACACTATCACTATATTAACACTTTATTCGCTTCTGTTTAGTAGGTTTGGTATAAATAATACTCAGTATTTCCCAATGTAATTCGGGTTTAATATTGGAGCGTTAATTTATACGTGTACTCTAATCAGTGGCGTACTCACTCTCGAAGAAAATAATATGAGTTTAAATTATGATTTTATAGAATCTGTAGAATTATTAGAAAATTATGGGTACTTAAAAACAAATACAAATGAACTATCAACTATTTCCGAAACTGATAATAGGTATGTTGATGCAATAAAAAATTATCAAACATATTATAATTTAAAGGTAACGGGTACATTAAATAATGAATTGGTAAATTCAATAAAATCTAAACGATGTGGAGTACCTGATAATAACAGCAAATATGAAAAATATATTTGGAAAAACAATGTTATAACATGGACTTTTGTTTACGGTCAAAATTATCAAATTAAAGTGGCAGATGAAGCTTTTAAAATATGGGAAAAATATATTAATGTTTCGTTTGAATATATTCCATATTTGCATAATAATAATACAATATATCCAAATATTATAATTTCAATGAGTAGAATACGACATTATTCATATTTTAAAAATAATTACTGCCCATATAATTTTGATGGCCCAGGACAAGTTTTAGCACATGCATTTTCGCTTGAACAATACCAAAGTTCTGTTGATATTCATATGGATGCTGTAGAAAAATGGAGTTATAAATTATCACATACCAAAGAAGATAAAGAATATATAAATTTTTTTGAAGTTTTAGTTCATGAAATAGGACATGCATTGGGCTTAGAACATGTACAAAGCAAAAATTCTGTTATGTATAGCCTACACAGAAATGTATTATATCAAAATATTTCTGATTTTAAATTGAATTTAATCGATATTCAGGAAATACAAAGCTTATATGGAAAAAGGTATATAATTCCTTCTCCAACCCCGTTTATAACATTATCACCCCCCACAAATAACAACAACAAAACAAATACAGAAATAGATAAAAAACAAACAGAATCAGAGCCAGAATTATGTAATTTAAATAATATAACAAATTTTTTAATTGTTAATAATAACTTATTAATATTTTATAATAATTGGGTATGGATTAAAAATATTTTAGAGGATGGTTATACAAAACCTTATTATTTACAAGATTGGGTACCATCATTAAATAATAATTTTAAAAATATATCAGCTGTATACCGTACACCAAACGGTAATATAGTACTAATAAATGATGATACTTTTTATGATATTAAGTGGCCATTGTTAGAAATATTTAAAATTACTAAAGGAAGTTCAGTTTCAAAAGAAATTAAAGACATTATTGCCTCTGTACATACTAATATGGGGCGAACTTATATATTTTTTAATAATATTCATGTAGTACAGCTTGACGAATGTAGTAGTTCTGTTATAAATCGTGGAACAATAAATTCATTGTTTCCCGGTATAACTTCTGATATAGACGGAGTTTTTCAGTACATAAATGGATATATATATATTTTTTGAAAAATAATATTATATATGAATATAGTGAATATTTAAAAACAGTTACGAAAGCAATTCCATTTAGTTTATCTTTTTTTAATATACAATGTCCTAATGAGTCTATATTAAAGCAGCTAAAAAATCTTTTATCTAAATTAATAAAATCAAATATTGAAATAAATTAAAAAAATTAGTTTATCAACAATATCCTATAACTTTGAGTGCACAACTATAAATATGTTATTAAAATAACTGTAAATCAGTCTGTTATTGTGAACCTATAACCTTTGTGCAAGTGTTGTTTACTAGTTGCAAAATATTAAAATATTCCACAATTATAAAATATGTTTTATTAAAATAACTGTAAATCAGTCTGTTATTGTGAACCTATAACCTTTGTTCACGTGTTGTTTACTAGTTGCAAAATATTAAAATATTCCACAGTTATAAAATATGTTTTATTAAAATAACTGTAAATCAGTCTGTCATTGTAAACCTATAACCTTTGTGCACTTATTGTTTACTAGTTACAAAATATTAAAATATTCCACGATTATAAATATGTTATCAAATCTATAAGCTAGATAAGACAGTATATATATAAATCCAATAGCAGAAACTAAATATATGTGTAACAACAGTACACACATTAACAAGTACTTACAAGACTAGAATTAACTAATCTTGCTACCAATAATTCAACAATGGCTTCTTCTTCTTCGTCATCGTCATCATCAGCATATTCTTCGATGACAAGTTTATCCAAAAAACCAGAAGTTAGGGTTATTAATACCTTAACTATAAACAAGCCTTATAAAATCAAATCGTTAAAACGTACTACTACAAAATTTGGTGATTGTATTATGGTGTGTTTAGAAGATTTTCGAATTTATTTGGGACAACGATTTAACGCAATTAGTGATGAACATCTTGAACAAATGAACCAGGATGCTGCGAGTGACACAGATGAAAATGTATACCTTATTCATAGAGGACTAATTAATAATACAGCAAATTTAGAATTTGTAAAAAAATTACCATAAAAATTATATGTAAATTTTGTTTTATATTGTAATTGTATGTATGTTATAAAAAAATAAACATTTTTAAAATGTATATATTTATTTTATTTCTTAATCCTATTACGTAATATATTTTGTTATTTTATCATTCTGTAGGATATCAGTTCCAGTTGCTTTATATAAAGCGAAATTATTTTCATATTCCATTATTTGATGCAGTCGTTAAACCAAGTTCACGACAGTGTAATATAATCATCTATTTTATTTTAATTTACACTGTCCAACATACTGAAATCCAAATACAGCGGTATTTATTTTGGGTTAGAAGTTTGTCGTCACTGGGATTTGAACCTCAGATCTCACACTCCGCTCAGCGAGTCGAAGCGCGCTACAAGTATGTCTTCGTCTACACGTTCAACAGACTCATCTTGGACTATTTGGAAATATTATTGCACTTCCTGCAATAATCGTTGGGAGATGTTGTGATATAATCCACCAGCATCAACCAGAAACATGGAGTGTCCTACATGTCACAACGGTAGGCTACACATTACCTTCGTTCAATATGGGGAAAATGGGAGAAAAATACTAAAACATGGTGTACTCGTTCGTCCATTGTAAATATATAAAGTGTTGCGCTTTAAAAATGATGAAAGGTCAAATGTTATTAGATTATAAGCAATAAATATGAATAAACATTTTGAAATTAACTAGTTTAAAATTATTTTCCACAGTATTCACATGCATGTTTGTTAATTGTGCTGTTTTATAATGACGGTAATATAAAATTATTTTTATAAGTTTATATGTATTAATAAAAAAAATTTTTTAGACGTCTAAAAATGAAACAGCTACTCCTGCAATAAATAAGTTGCTACAATCATTATCCAAAGAAGAGAAAGATTATTGTTGTGCATTAAAATGCTCTGTTTTACCAACCGTACAAGTGGATGGTATGGCATGCAGAATTTGCGAAAATTTTTCTTACTGTATTTGTGAATGCAAAACAAGAAATGTTGTTGAGCATAAATAAATTGTTTTGTAATATTTTAGATAAAGAATTTATATTTGTTATAAGGTTAAAAGGTTATAATTAATAGGAATTGATAAGATAATAACATATATATGTAAAATATATTTTAAATAAATTAGTTTAAAAGTTATCTTGGTTGTGTGTGTACATGCTTACTAAACCTGCTACTTTTTAAATTGTCAATATTTTATATTAATAAAAGAAAAAAAAATGAAGGTAATAAAATATATAGATATTTATATAAAATTTTAATACAATAATAAAAAAAATTTAGACACCTAAAAGTACTAAAATGTCTGCACAGCGTTCAAAAACTACAATACCTCGAAAACGACTTACAAAAAATTTGCTTAATTATGATATATGTGAATCTTCTACTAAACATAAAGAAGTTACAGAAGAAAAAAATAATGAAATTATTAATGACAATGACAATAACAAACAAGAAAATATACAAAACCAAACTTATAAAAAGTTACTTGTGGAACATCGATATTTTCTAGACAATAATATATTTATATATATAGGTATAAATCCTACACAAAATTTTGAAATAAATATAAATTTATGTAATGAAAAGTTAGGAAAAAAAATAAGTTTTAATACAGAAGAATGGAATGAGTTCCTTTCATGTTATAATTTAATTGTATCACATTTAAATAATACTTCAAATATAGAGTTATATAACTTTAGTGAACACAAGTTATTTTTTGATAGTATTGAAAACAATAAAATTATTTTTATTGAATTTAAAAATAATGATATTTATTTAGGTTATAATTGTATCAATAACTTATTTCAATTATCATACATTATAAATAAAGTAATAAATTATTTAAATTCACTAAATTTGCATAATTATTATAATAATATAATAAAAGAATCATTGCAAATGGAATATACTGACATATATAAAAATATATATAATATAATTGATAATTGTAATGATAATGTATGTAATATAGCTATTAGGGAAATTTTATTATATTATTCAAATATTGTTACAAGTACTTTATCAATTATTAGTTCACAATTATTAGTGGAAGTGGAATAAGAAATGGTGGGGGTTAACATATTAAAGTATTTGATTTTCAAACATGCATACCTTTATCTGTAGTGTTACTAATAAAAATGATTTAAAAAAAATAATTTTTGATAATATTTTGGGTATATATTTCAATAATAATAATAGAGTGTTTGTAACAAGAAATAAAACAATTGTTCTACCTTTAAAATATAAAACTCCATTATTAAATGGAATGTTTGATTTGATTATTGAAGATGAAGACGGAATATGTATTTTTTTTAAAATATTGTATTGAATTATAATTATGTCGTTTAACAGGTCACAATAATTGTATAAATTGTGAACATGTTAGAAAATGGAGTCCGGCTGAAGAGTATGAAAAGATTCAAATACCAGCAACGCTATCAACTGATGACGAAGACGACAATACTGAAAAAGAAGAAGGAAAAGAAGAAATGGAAATAAATTAATAAATGTATAAATTTGACTTTGTATATACAAATAAAAAATAAATCAATTTATGTTAAATAATATTTATTTGTGTTATTATTTTAAAATTACATTGTTCGTACAGTATTTGTTAAAGGAGTATATTTAACAATTGTATCATATAATATTAAACAATAAGCAGTGGTGTTATCAGAAATAGTTTTATTTGTTTCAAAATTTATTTTCAAATCAATCACACCAGATTTTATTGATTCATTTTGATGTTGCGTATTTATTACAGCAATAGGACATTTTGTTTTAAATTCTTCTGGTGTAAAAATGATTACGTTATCATCTTTCTGATAATAAGCAGATTGAAATTGTGCAAACATGTTATATAAAATAGACCATTGATGATTTTCAAAGTTTAGATTTAAATTATCATATGGAAAAATTTCAGAATTCAATTCAACTTTTAAATTAGTTAAATTACAATGTTCAAATTTACTCATATTTTTAAGTAGATTATTTTTACGATCCGTATGAAATCCAAAAATAATAAATCTTGGTTTTTCCAATTGAGTAGCTGTTTTTACAACCCATGTGGTGCGATTAGTTTTTGGTATTGATGGATACTCATGTAATTCTCAACTTCTAAATGGGATTAGAACTTCAATGTTACTATCCATATATTTTAGTAATTTTAATTTTTCTTGATCTCCAACAGTTACATGGGGTACATGCCATTGTACTTTTCTAAGATTTATTTTTAATATTTTTTTATCATTGCTGTTATATATAGCATTTTTATCTGTACTACCACGTAAAAGAACTAAATCCTGACGCATATTTAAAATTATTTTTTTATAATCTTCAGCAAATCTTAATATCATGCGAAGTGGTATGCAAAAATTAAAAGTTCTATTTGTTTTATCACTCAAAGTAATAAGCTCATTTGGTGACCAGCAAGCATTTTGTAAGGAAATACAATCATTTTTAGAATATGAACAGTAACCTTTCAATGTTGTTGTAATTCCAGGATTTCGAATACGTTCTATTACAATTCCACCAATTTCATAACGAATTTCGTCGAAAAGATGCCTTATTCCATTATTAACAATTTTTCCAGTTGTGGTGGCTTTATTATCATTAGTTAATAATGCTCCTTCAATATAAATAAAACTATTTAAAGGCAATGTAAATAAATCTTGCCTTTGTATTGATATTCTTATTTCATCATAGTTGTTTAATAAAGTTGAAGCATACGGTTGATAAGTATGAGTTTCTAGACTTTGTATGTTTTCATCAAAATAAACACGTTCCTTTATATTTAAAATATTTTCAGTCATTTTTTTTCCTTTTTTATACAATATATATAATTAGAACACTTGCAGAATGATGTACGAAGTTTTAAATGAATATAAACTATAAAACTAATTATTTTATTTGTGTTTTTTGGTTTACTTCTTTTAGTTATAATTTTTTAAAAATATTATGAGTTTTATTTTTGATAATTATAACACTTTAAATCCCAAAGATTTTAAGTAGTTCTTATTTTCACTTGTTAACTGCTTCAGTGTTTGATTAACACTAACTTCTTTAATAATATATTTTTTTCTTATATATGATTTAGCATGCCTATTATATATTATTCCCATTTTGTTTTAATTTTTTTTTAAATGTAGTCTTACTGTGATAAGTTCTTCTCTGAAATTGACTAACTCACCGTTCTGATCAACTAATTTAAGTGTTATAGTATCTATTATATTTGTATTTATAGGTAAATATATAACATTCAATGGATTTTCAATTATTTTAAATCCTGATGGAACGTTCGGAAAAAATTCGTGAATTCTATGAACTTGTTTTGAATTATCATAAGAACATGTTACTATGTTACATTCTACACAAATAGCATTAACTCTAATTATATTGACAGGTTTTTCAGATATGTGAAATTTATTTTCAATACACTTTTTTTCTTCAAATCCCAATAGTTCTCTTATTGTATTTTGCTGTGTAAAATCCACTTCATAATCACATATCATTTCACATTTTAAAGTATTATTGTTTGCTTTGATTGTAATGGGGCTATATTTATTTTTATTTTCTTATCAATTCTTTTCATCTTTTTTCTTAAATATGAATTTATATCTTTAAGCTCATACGATCCATCAGGAATTTCGATTTTTTGAATTTCTTTTTTGTTTCCCACTTCTTCATAATAATAAAAACAATTATTTCTACTATCAATATTTGGTATTGAATTAAAAGATTCAAAATTTATTAACCCTATTACATATTCATGTTTAGGGTCTAGTTGAATTGGTGGATATATCGTTGTTGTTAATTGAGAGCTGTTTCCAGAAAACGTAAATGTGTACGACATTGCTGTTTGTTTCACACTAAATTATTTATAAACAATTTGCACATTTTACTTATGTTTATTACTTTTGTATGTGATAAAATATTTAAGATTGTAAGAATTTTTATTTGCTTATCGTAAATAGTTTCTTTACGTATTAAATTTTCTTTACAAAATAACTGAACATTTTCAAGATTAGCAATTTTACTTAATTCATCATTCTTTCTGCAATATGATGGAGATATATGAGTACCAAATATTTCACGATGAATAATTCTTTTTGGTACAGATTGTGTTTCATTATTAACAATGAAACTTTCCATTTTTGGAATTTTAAAACAATATTAAAAGAAATGTTGACTTTTGAAAAAACAAAATGAAAATGAGTATATTTGGTTAAACAGTAGATAATTTATTTATAAATTATTAATAGTAAATAAAAGTTTTATTATAAATTATTAATATTACATAAAAATTTTAAACAAAGATGTCCACAATTAATTGTATTAAATTATTAATATTGATTATAATTATATTTAATATTACAGCTACCAAAATAATTAATTACTTCTTTTGGAGGTTTTAAATTTCCAAAACTATCGAAATATATCACATTTTTACCAAATTTTTTATAAGCAACCCAATGTGTACCTTCATTATTATAATTGTCCAAGTTAATTATTCTGCATTCAGAATAATTAATATATTTAGGTAAATTGTTTCTCATAAAAACTTCTCTAAAATTTGGAATTTTTAAAGTTTTACATATTTTAACAACTCAATATTATAAAGAGCATGTTTTGGTAGCTTTTTTAACAGTTTTTTTGTATTGTTTTTTTTGAAGAAGAATGCGGCAATTTTGATAGATATAAACCTAATCCTTTTTTATACGGTTGTAAATATAAACCTTTTCCTAAAGCGATTGCTTCCATTTTTTTATTATGACGTTGGTTTTCAGTTAGTTGTTTATTTGCAAATTTGGCATCATTTATGGCTTTGGCAACACCGGCAGCACCCCCAGCTAATGTTCCTAATGCACTTAACCCTGCAAATATTGGTATAAGTGGTAACACACCACCTTTCTTCGGCACTGATATTATTCTTGGTTTACATAATATTTTTTTATTATTTTTAAATTCTTTCAAAGCAATTTTAATATTTTTATTGTTAGACTCATTGTTGTTTAATGTAGATTGAATACGTTTTATTTCATTTTTGAAACTTAGCTGCTTTTTTATGTTTTTTACCACGCTGATGTTTTTTTATATTTTTAGTACCTGCACCTAATTTAACTTTTGCTTTCATTGCAGCTGACACACCTAAAGCCGCCAATTTTTCCTTTATAGAAGCGTCTTTCGAATGAAACCTTTGAGATGCTTTATTTGATAATATTATATCAGCTTTATGACGATCTTCCAAATTATTGCTTTTAGAATATGTAATATCATGAACTTTACAAGCCTCCTCTAATAAATTAACACCTTGATCCCCACGTGATAGTCGTTTTTGTAGTTTTGTACCAGGGCCACAATAATTATAGCCAGGTATTTGAAGTTCAACACGAAGTTTATTAATAACTGTATTTAATATACCACCACCAATTTTTTTTCTTAAATGATTTTGTCGTTGTCGATATCGATGTTGAATCATCTGTGTTTCACATTTAACTAAATAGTATTTTGTATAAAATTGTAATATATAGTATTACATTTTAGTTACAATGAAAATTTTAAAGCAAAAAGATACACTTAGTGTAAAAAATTACGATTTTAAAGAAACAAAAGAAAACCGACGCCATAGTGTATTACTTCCTTCAACAATTCGTTGTCTTATAAGTGGTCCTTCTGGTTGTGGTAAAACAAATGTTATAATCGCTCTTTTGGAACATCCTAAAGGGTTACATTTTGAAAATATTTATATATATTCAAATTCTCTTTTTCAACCAAAATATTTGTATTTAGAAAAATTATTAAAACCTATTCGAGCTATTGGATATTATGCTTATAATAATAGGGAGAATATAATGAAACCAAATGAAGCAAAATATAATTCTATTTTTATATTCGATGATATTGCCTGCGAAAAACAAGATATAATTAGAGATTATTTTTCTATGGGACGTCATAAATATGTAGATTGTTTTTATTTATGTCAAACATATGCACGTATGCCAAAACATTTAATTCGTGATAATGCTAATTTGCTAATATTATTTAAACAAGATGATTTAAATTTAAAACATATTTACAATGATCATGTTAGGACTGATATGACTTTTGATCAATTTAAAAAAATGTGTGCTACTTGTTGGAATGACAATTATGGATTTTTAGTTATAAATAAAGAATGTATAATAAATAATGGACGATATCGTAAAGGATTTGATCATTATATAAGTATATAAAAGCTGTATATTTGTATACAGAGCAGTATACAAAGCTGTTCAGAACTATAACGTTATTTTTTAAAAATATATTTGTTATATTAAAATGAATATTAATAAAAGTTTAAAAACACAATTAATAAAAGCCAGAAAAAATATTCGACGAAGAATGCAATTAATAAAAAGTAGTGAAATAGAAAAAGAAATTAATTTAGAAAAAACATATATTCCTATAACCAAAAAATTATCAGAAATTAGTAAAAATTTACATAATATATCACCTACAAAAAACAAAAACACTAATATATTAAATATAACAAAAAATGAACCGGAAGAGGAGGAGGAACAGGAAGAGGTAGAGGAGGAGGAAGAAGAAGAAGCGGACAGGGTTGAAGAAATCAAAACAGAAGATCAAGAAAAAAAGCAAAAAACTAGAACTAGTCTGAAAAATCCATATTATACTCGCACTCAAACTAATGAAAATTTAAAATTAAATTCTGATATTGATCCAACTCTTAAAAAATATATTAGTGATGTCAAAAAAAATTCTAAAGATATGGATGACACATACGGTGTTACTTTTAATAGAAGTAGAAAAAATTTTCTAATGGGCAATAAAGAAATTAAATTTAAAAAACAAAATATACATATAATTAAGAAAAATTTTTAGGAACTGAAGGTTTATGCGAACTTATTTTAAAAAAAAATCCTATAAAAATTTACAATTCTGATGATGAAAATAATTATAAAAAAATATTAAATATTACAAATGCTGCACGTCTTGACAATAACCCATTAGGACAACTTAAGGGAAGTACATCAGTTAAATACAAAAGCATTATTAAACCATTATTAACGCCTACAAGGCATTCATCTACCTCTACTCCCGATAAAACCGGTTCAGGTTTGAATATGTTATTAAAAAATTATAATAATAAACCTGTAGAATATGAATATTGGGATGATCCTAATTAATTAGTTGAAAAATTTAAAAAAAATTATAGCATCTAAAAACGCTGGTAACAATAACCTTGACAATGAAATTATTTCTATAATTAATGAATTAAAAGAGGCTAATATAATATCTTTATCTTAAATAATTAGTAGTAAAATGTCTATTGACAAGTTTGGACGTCATAGCTTACAGATTTGTAACAATAGCGATAGCGATAGTGAAGATTATAATAATAAAATAGAAGAATTAGAAAAAAAAATAAATTTGCATAATAAAAGTGCTGAAGACAATATGTTAAAAGCTGAAAATGTGATATATGCTATACAAAACAATATAAAAAATATAACAAACGACATAAATAGTATAAAAGACGATTAAGAAATTATATTTAAAGAATTACACATTCATGATACAACTAAGTAAACAGTAAAATGTCAAATATAAAACAAGATATAGTTAATGAATTACACAAGCCAGCACGAAAAAATTTTAGAAGAAGACGTGTTATTATAGAAGGATTAGATGAAACATTTGAAGCTGATTTGGTTAAAATGAACGCCTATGCTAATTTAAATAAAAAATATAAATATATACTTGTAGTAATTGATATATTTTCAAAATATGTGTGGGCAAAACCTATAAAAAATAAATCAAGTATTGAAGTAGTAAATGCAATGCAAAAAATTTTTGAATCAAGTAATCGTATTCCAAAAAATTTACACACAGATTTAGGAAAAGAATTTAAAAATGAAAAATTTAAACAATTGACTGAAAAATATAATATTAATCATTATTTTGCAAAACAAGCACCAAAAGCTTCCATTGTTGAACGTGTAAATCGCACATTAAAAAATATAATGTGGAGAAAGTTTAGTATGCAAGGTTCATATAAATGGTTACAATTATTACCAATTGTTGTTTCAGAATATAATAATAAAATACATAGGACAATTAAAATGAAACCAATTAATGTAACAAAGAAAAATGAGCAAAAACTTTTAAATACTGTATATAATCATATTAAAATTGTTTCAAATAAAAAACCTAAATTTAAAATAAATGATAACGTGCGTATCAGTAAATATCGAGGAATTTTTGCTAAAGGTTATATGCCAAATTGGTCAAATGAAATATTTACTGTAAAAAATGTGAAGTTAACAAATCCTATTACGTATATACTACAGGATAAATTTGGTCAATTAATTGATGGTGCATTTTATGAACAAGAATTACAAAAAGTGAAACACTCTAATGTTTATTTAATAGAAAAAATTTTGAAAAAGCAAAATAATAAAATACTTGTAAAATGGTTGGGATTTGATAATACTCATAATAGTTGGATTCACAAAGATGAAATTGTTTAGTACAAAACAATGATAACAGCTACTTTACTCCTATAAATACTGTGCTTTGCAGAATATACATACAGTTTTCCGTACTGCACGCAAGAAAACATTGTAGAAAACATGAGTACTTTTTTGTCGACTGTTGCTGTAGCTGATTTTAAAGGATATAAATACAGTAAAAGAAATCGATTTGTATGCAAAGAATTTGCAGTGTTAAAAATAAGTACAAATGAATATAAAAAAGTAATTTTTAAACAACCATTTTCAATTTTATCATTAAGCAACAACAGCAAAAAAAATATTAAACTACAAGAACAAAATACTCCTAACCTTCGTTGGACTTCAGGTGATATTTTGTACTCTAAGCGAAAAGAAGTTTTACAAAATATAATAAATGATTTTAAAATTATTACAAGTTTATGTATGGAATGAAGAAAATAAAATGTGGTTAAAAAAAAATGTGTTAAACTGTGATGTTATAAATTTGGAACCATTACTACAAGATTTTCAAATTATTACAAATTTTTGTAATTTTAAAAGAAACTGTGCAACACAAAATGCAATAAACTTAGGAGAAATATTTCACTTAGGATTTAATAAGTACAATGCATTTCGTTGTGTATATAATAATTATGAAACTTTAAATATTGTATGTACTGAAGATATACATTTGTTACCTATAGAATTTTTTATGGTATACACATCATCTGGAATAGAAAGCAACTGGAACAGATTTCCTATAGAATGGCAAAATAATAAAGTATTTCAAAGTTATAGAATATGTAAAAATCATATTGAAGATGACGATTATATTTGGTCTGCAAATATTTTAATAAAAGATTGTTCTAAATGTAAAAAAAATGTAATGTAATGTAATGTAATTTTAGTATTAATAAAATATATTATGTAATAGGATTAAGAAATAAAATAAATATATACCTATTAAAAATGTTTATTTTTTATAATACTACATTACATAAATTCTAATTTCTTCTTCGTCGTCGTGGGGCTAAGAAGAAAAGTTCTATGTTATACATTGACTACAAGATTATACTAGTTTTGACTACTATTTACCATATTAGGCTGCTTCTGTCTGCCCCTGCTGGCTGCTGCTTCTGCCCCTGCTGGCTGCTGCTGCTTCTACTCCTGCTGGCTGCTGCTCTTTCTCCCCTACATATGCGGCATTTACAAGGTGGTGAAAAAGCCATAAAACTGGGTTTTACAGGATCATTATCCCAATTTTCGGTGCTTTCCACCTTGTAATTCTTGTGCATATCTAGATATATACACGTACAAATAAATAAATAAATAAATAAATATATATTTATATTCTTACCGTTCATCATTGTCTGTTCACAGTTCATTGTAACATATGATAATATTCACATACACAATTTCACTTATATACAGTTTACTCAAAATTGTAATCAAATATATATCCTTAACCCCTAACCTTCCCATACATATGCTATTTACGAAAACACATTAAACTCTTGTACCCGGATACAAATAGGTTATTATAATTTCAAAATTTCTTAACATGTGCTATCAAATTCATGTCCTTAACCCGCTAACCTCTTGTACATGTGCTGTTTACGCAAACAAGTTAAATTCCTAAAAATAATACCAAATCGTCGGCAAATAGATCAACTTTAACCTTTCGACACGTGCACTGTCTTATAATTTCTTAAAGTCTTCTTATCATAGTTCCAAATGTGACCACCGTTATCATATAGATGGCGCAGCAAGTAGCGAGCGCCATATCAAAACAAAAAAATATAATGAGAGGTCCAAAGGTCAATTTGAGCTACAACTTGCATAGATACTCTACTACTTTTGCATGTCCAATGCTTAAAACCATCCATAGTATAGATCCTAAAGCATGAATATGAATGTTTTAACAAAAATATCCATTTCAAGAATAGGTAAAATCTGACTTTATTTTTGTAAACAATCATAAAAATATTTGCTTCCGCGCCCGAATTTTATAATTCTTTATCATATTTTAGCTAAAAGAAAACATTGCAACAAGAAAATTGCTATTTCAAGTGTAGAAGGTATTCTAGAATCCAACCCATTTAGCCAACAATTTACAACGTATTCATTAAAATGACACCCGAAATTAAATGTTTATTATCTGATTTTTACACGTTTTGGTCATTTTTGTCCTTATCATAGTTCCAAATGTGACCACCGTTATCATATAGATGGCGCAACAAGTAGCGAGCGCCAAATCAAAACAAAAAAAATATGATGAAAGGTCCAAAGGTCAATTTGAGCTAGAACCTGCATAGATACTCCACTAAAAGTTATCAAAACGTGGTACCAATCAGATACCCTACATATGCGGCATTTACAAGGTGGTGAAAAAGCCATAAAACTGGGTCTTACAGGATCAT
Organism: Stenolophus ochropezus; assembly: GCA_035578165.1. NCBI lineage: Eukaryota > Metazoa > Arthropoda > Insecta > Coleoptera > Carabidae > Stenolophus > Stenolophus ochropezus. The sequence continues at coordinate 182,051 of JAQOWZ010000160.1, forward strand.
TATCCCAATTTTCGGTGCTTTCCACCTTGTAATTCTTGTGCATATCTAGATATATACACGTACAAATAAATAAATAAATAAATAAATATATATTTATATTCTTACCGTTCATCATTGTCTGTTCACAGTTCATTGTAACATATGATAATATTCACATACACAATTTCACTTATATACAGTTTACTCAAAATTGTAATCAAATATATATCCTTAACCCCTAACCTTCCCATACATATGCTGTTTACGAAAACACATTAAACTCTTGTACCCGGATACAAATAGGTTATTATAATTTCAAAATTTCTTAACATGTGCTATCAAATTCATGTCCTTAACCCGCTAACCTCTTGTACATGTGCTGTTTACGCAAACAAGTTAAATTCCTAAAAATAATACCAAATCGTCGGCAAATAGATCAACTTTAACCTTTCGACACGTGCACTGTCTTATAATTTCTTAAAGTCCTTATCATAGTTCTAAATGTGACTACCGTTATCATATAGATGGCGCAGAAAGTAGCGAGCGCGAAATCAAAGCACTGTCTTATAATTTATTAAAGTCCTTATCATAGTTCCAAATGTGACTACCGTTATCATATAGATGGCGCAGCAAGTAGCGAGCGTCAAATCAAAGCACTGTCTTATAATTTCTTAAAGTCCTTATCATAGTTCCAAATGTGACCACCGTTATCATATAGATGGCGCAGAAAGTAGCGAGCGCGAAATCAAAGCACTGTCTTATAATTTCTTAAAGTCCTTATCATAGTTCCAAATGTGACCACCGTTATCATATAGATGGCGCAGCAAGTAGCGAGCGTCAAATCAAAGCACTGTCTTATAATTTCTTAAAGTCCTTATCATAGTTCCAAATGTGACCACCGTTATCATATAGATGGCGCAGCAAGTAGCGAGCGCCATATCAAAACAAAAAAATATAATGAGAGGTCCAAAGGTCAATTTGAGCTACAACTTGCATAGATACTCTACTACTTTTGCATGTCCAATGCTTAAAACCATCCATAGTATAGATCCTAAAGCATGAATATGAATGTTTTAACAAAAATATCCATTTCAAGAATAGGTAAAATCTGACTTTATTTTTGTAAACAATCATAAAAATATTTGCTTCCGCGCCCGAATTTTATAATTCTTTATCATATTTTAGCTAAAAGAAAACATTGCAACAAGAAAATTGCTATTTCAAGTGTGGAAGGTATTCTAGAATCCAACCCATTTAGCCAACAATTTACAACGTATTCATTAAAATGACACCAGAAATTAAATGTTTATTATCTGATTTTTACACGTTTTGGTCATTTTTGTCCTTATCATAGTTCCAAATGTGACCACCGTTATCATATAGATGGCGCAACAAGTAGCGAGCGCCAAATCAAAACAAAAAAAATATGATGAAAGGTCCAAAGGTCAATTTGAGCTAGAACCTGCATAGATACTCCACTAAAAGTTATCAAAACGTGGTACCAATCAGATAATAAACATTTAATTTTCGGGTGTCGTTTTAATGAATACGTTGTATATTGTAAGCTACATGGGCTGGATTCTAGAATACCTACCACACTTGAAATAGCAATTTTCTTGTTGCAATGTTTTCTTTTAGCTAAAATATGATAAAGAATTATAAAATTCGGGCGCGGAAGCAAATATTTATATGATTTTTTACAAAAATAAAGTCAGACTTTACTATTCTTGAAATTGATATTTTTGTTAAAACATTCATATTCATGCCTTAGGGTCTATACTATGGATGGTTTTAGCATTAGACATGCGAAAGTAACCAAAACGTGGTACCAATCAGATAATAAACATTCAATTTTCGGGTGTCATTGTAATGAATACGTTGTATATTGTAAGCTACATGGGCTGGATTCTAGCATACCTACCACACTTGAAATAGCAATTTTCTTGTTGCAATGTTTTCTTTTAGCTAAAATATGATAAAGAATTATAAAATTCGGGCGCGGAAACAAATATTTATATGATTTTTTACAAAAATAAAGTCAGATTTTACCTACTCTTGAACTGGATATTTTTGTTAAAACATTCATGTTCATGCTTTAGGATCTATACTATAGATGGTTTTAGCATAAGACACGCAAAAGTGATCAAAACGTAGTACCAATCAGATAATCAACATTCAATTTTCGGGTGTCATTTTAATGAATACGTTGTATACTGTAATCTACATGGGCTGGATTCTAAAATACCTACCACACTTGAAATAGCAATTTTCTTGTTGCAATGTTTACTTTTAGCTAAAATATAATGAAGAATTATAAAATTCGGGCGCGGAAGCAAATAATTTTAAGAATTTTTACGAAAATAAAGTCAGATTTTACCTATTCTTGAAATGGATATTTTTGTTAAAACATTCATATTTATGGTTTAGGATCTATACTATGGATGGTTTTAGCATTGGACATGCAAAGATGACCAAATCGTGGTACCAATCAGATAATAAACATTCAATTTTCGGGTGTCATTTTAATGAATACGTTGTAAATTGTTAGCTAAATAGGCTGGATTCTAGAATACCTTCCACACTTGAAATAGCAATTTTTTTGTTGCAATGTTTTCTTTTAGCTAAAATATGTTGAAGAATTATAAAATTCGGATAGGAAGCAAATAGTTATATGATTTTTTACAAAAATAAAGTCAGACTTTACATATTCTTGAAGTGGATATTTTTGTTAAAACATTCATATTCATGCTTTAGGATCTATACTACGGATGGTTTTAGCATTAGACATGCAAAAGTGATTAAAACGTGGTACCAATCAGATAATAAACATTCAATTTTCGGGTGTCGTGTTAATGAATACGTTGTATATTGTAAGCTACATGAGCTGGATTCTAGAATACCTACCACACTTAAAATAGCAATTTTCTTGTTGCAATGTTTTCTTTTTAGTTAAAATATGATAAAGAATTATAAAATTCGGGCGCGGAAGCAAATATTCATATGATTTTTTACAAAAATAAAGTCAGACTTTACCTATTCTTGAAATGGATATTTTTGTTAAAACATTCATATTCATGCTTTAGGATCTATACTATGGATGGTTTTAAGCAATGGACATGCAAAAGTGACCAAAACCAATTAGATAATAAACATTTAATTTTCTGGTGTCATTTTAACGAATACGTTGTATATTGTAAGCTACATGAGCTGGATTCTAGAATACCTACCACACTTGAAATAGCAATCGTTACCCTTGTTTCGTGTAAAAGTTGTTCATTAATATAATTCGTGGATTACTTTTGAAGCAAGTAAAACTCATAAATTAAATCCCTTGAACGTCAGACGTATTGTGTTACATTTAATTGGTGGCAAAGCGCTGGGATCTAAATATTTTCTAAAACTAAACCTACTCAAACCAGTAAAGACGTTAATTGTGGTCAGATTGGAATAACTCTAATAATTTACTTTGTGTTGTTGTTATGAGTGCAGGTAGTTTTTGGGTCGGTCAGTAAAAGCGAGAAAATTCTCTAACGGTATTTTTTTGTGTATGTTCACCCTCGTAGTGTCGTTAACCCTGAAGCAGGTACTCGAAAGGAAATTTGTAAAAGAAATAATACAATAGTTTTGTAATTACGCGTTTATTGAAAATAAAGTAATTTATAATATGGCATTAAAATTAGAAACAGTTAGTAGTTTAGCTGGAGCGGTAAATAAAATTCCAGAATTTAGCGGCAATTCAAATATTATCGTAGAAAAATTTATTGATAAAGTCGAGTTATTTTTTAAAATTGGTAAACAACTGGAGAACAGACAAGTAGCAATTGCAAAATTCTGTTTGGGTAAAGATGCTTTAGCATTCGTTAGGAATAATAGTATAATTAAAAATACAAATAATTGGACAGTTTTCAAAAAGGAATTGTTAAACAGATATATACAGAAACCGCATTTTCTTACAGTAGAGAAAAAATTTGTAAATTGTTATCAGTTAGAGACAGAAAGAATAATTGAATATGAAATAAAATTAAGATCACTTGTATATAAATTAGTAAATAATACCGAAGATGAGACAGAAAATGAATTTAATTGTAAATATGTAGAGAAACAGTTGTACAATCAGTTTTTAATAGGTCTGTTACCGCGGTTGCAACGCGAGGTTATATTAAAAGAACCGAGAACATTAGTAGAAGCGATCGAAATAGCCAAAAGAGTAGAGACTGTAGATAAATTAATGGAAGTTAGCTCAAGTTTAGATAGTAAATCAATATGTAATAAAAATCCCGAAAATTTTCTAGAAAAAGGCGACCTGTGTATTTTAAATAAAAATAATGAATATAGTAGAATAAATAAATTAATAAATAAAGTTACGGTACTTCTACGTGAAGCCGGGCAAAATAGATCTACGTGTAAATACGCAATTAATGATAGCGAAGATTCGGGTGTAGAAAGTGAAGATGAGATAGTAGGACAGATAACATTTAAAAATAGGAATCGTAGTAAATTGTGCTTCCATTGTCAGAGACTTGGGCATATTTCAAAGTTTTGTAAACAAGCGAAAAATAAATTAAAGTACAAAATTTATTATAATTGTCGCGAATATGGGCATATCGCGAGTAGTTATTCACTTAGTGCGAAAAGTAAAATAAGAGAAAACAGTACACACGAGAGAGATGCTAAACAACAGTGCGAGAGAAATATCCCAGAACAAACGGTCAGTGATGATAGTATGCGCAGGAAAAATAAGGCGCGAACGACCGTATGGAGAAGCAGGCTTCATCAGGGAAAAGATGTCCGCCAAAAGCTTAATTCAGGGGCTGAGCTGAGCAACGCAGATGCTGGACGAGCCGACAATGCAAAACGTATTCAGAAGAATGTGCGTTTTGTTGGTGTAGAGGAACCCGAAGACTTGGATGCGATTTCTGTGGTGAAATCAGAGGAAGAAGACCAGCACGCACACGACATCTTTGTGAACCGCGACAAGATGGTAGGTATGTGCACTGGTAATAAATATTACAAGGGTTTTGGTTCTGGGATAGGTAGCAACAGAAGACGCAAGGAAAATCAGGAGGAGCGAGAACCTGAAGACGTCAGAAAGGGCAAGCCGATACCATCCAAGGAGAAAGTGGAACAATGGCGGCCGCAATCGCAACCAGCAGGTATCCTAGCGGACTTCAAGAGAGCAGAGCCAGTCGAGTGGACGAGAAACAGCAAGGTTTAGGCGCGAACTTCGTGCAACGAAAAGCGTCGAGGAATAAAATTCCAGGTAGCTTTTTAAATATATATTTAGTGCGAATGAGTAAAATTAAGAAATTAAATTGAGAAAAATTGGAGTATTAAAGTTGAGTTCTTCGTGATTTCGAAAATTAAGTGCAGATTGTAAGAATGATTGAAATCGATTACTTAGTGTTTCGATAAATCTAAATTATTATAAATATATTGTGAATTTGGCTGGAATGAATGTACTGAGTGTACTATTGAGTAGCGATGCATGTTGGGACATATATCTGCCGGAGACATTTTGTTATAGTTGTTCTTTGTGAACACACCTATGCTGCTGGATGGCGGATGCGTGGACGCGGAAAGGCCGGCGTCACCTACAGGTCGAGACACGACGGGCTAGGAGTTCAGGTGGAGTTCCAACAAGATCCCCATTGGACATTGGACATTCCAACTCAAAGAAGTGGATTCATCGTCCAGCACGGAAGTTAATAAATTATATTTCCTTCAGAAATATAATTTATTTTAAGGGGAAAGGGAAAGTTGTAACACGGTCGCTTGGCGGCTGTATATTTTTGTAAATTTTAGTTAGTGCAGTACTCCAGATGTTACGAAATAGACAGATTTATGGTTGAGGACGCACTTATTGCGCCTTGAAGCTTATTTTCAAGTAAATAACTGTCCGTTTCCGTAAGTGATGCCCTCGGTAGACATCAATAGTTGGGTCATTTTTTGCATACTTAGTACTTAGGGGATGAGAAGAGCCGGACAAACACAGGTTGAGAACTTCTGGATTTTTACTATTAAATGGCCCTCCGATGTTCGAAATCTCTCTCTTGTTCTAACATTTGACTGTTGTGGATGTCTTGACTGAATGTCAGACATACCTTGGTATTTCTTTGTGAAACAACCAATTAGTTGTTTTACTGTGTGTAAAGGCTCTCTCATCGTGGTGTAAATTTGTAAGTAGTTATTATTATATTCTGTGTGGATTAATATTGATTTGTAGATCGATGTAAAAAGATTTTCAAAATTGTTTGTAAATAGAATAGTAAGAATCTAGAGTTTATATAGACTCAAGTTACGCGTTGTAGTTTATTTGAATTATATAAATGTGTTTGATCGCGGTTGATTATTAAAATTTATATAATTTTGTTATTGTTGGAATATCGTGTTTGATTCAGCCCATCCTATTCCAACTCCTGTCTTTGTGACGTGGTAGCACAACGCGTAAGTAAAATTCTATTATTCTAATATCACTACCGTGCACCAATTTTACCATAAATTAAACCGCGTCATTATTAAACATTCCCTTGTCTGCTTCTATCACGGCAGACTATCTGTTACACAATGTTTTCTTTTAGCTAAAATATGATGAAGAATAATAAAATTCGGGCGTGAAAGCAAATATTTATATAATTTTTTTCAAAAATAAAGTCAGATTTTACATCTTCTTGAAATGGCTATTTTTGTTAAAACATTCATATTCATGCTTTAGTATCTATACTATGAATGATTTTAAGCATTGGACATGCAAAAGTGACAAATACGTGGTACCAATCAGATAACAAACATTCAATTTTCGGGTGTCATTTTAATGAATATGTTGTATATTGTAAGCTACATGGGCTGGATTCTAGAATACCTACCACACTTGAAATAGCAATTTTCTTGTTGCAATGTTTCCTTTTAGCTAAAATATAATGAAGAATTATGAAATTCGGGCGCGGAAGCAAATATTTATATGATTTTTTTACAAAAAAAGTCAGATTTGACCTATTCTTGCCATGGATATTTTTGATAAAACATTCATATTCATGCTTTAGGATCTATACTATGGATGGTTTTAAGCATTGGACATGCAAAAGTGATCAAAACGTGGTACCAATCACATAATAAACATTTAATTTTCGGGTGTCGTTTTAATGAATACGTTGTATATTGTAAGCTACATTGGCTGGATTCTAGAATACCTACCACACTTGAAATAGCAATTTTCTTGTTGCAATGTTTTCTTTTAGCTAAAATATGATGAAGAATTATAAAATTCAGGCGCGGAAGCAAATATTTATAGGATTTTTTCAAAAATTAAGTCAGATTTTTCCTATTCTTGAAATGGATATATTTGTTAAAACATTCATATTCATGCTTTAGGATCTATACTATGGATGGTTTTAAGCAATGGACATGCAAAAGTGACCAAAACGTGGTACCAATCAAATAATAAACATTAAATTTTCGGGTGTCATTTTAATGAATACGTTGTATATTCTAAGCTACAAGGGCTGGATTCTAGAATACCTACCACACTTGAAATAGCAATTTTCTTCTTGCAATGTTTCCTTCTAGCTTAAATATGATAAAGTATTATAAAATTCGGGAAGCTAATATTTATATGATTCTTTACAAAAATAAAGTCAGATTTTACCTTAACTTGCAATGGAAATTTTTGTTAAAACATTCATATTCATGCTTTAGGATCTATACTATGAGTGGTTTTAAGCATTGGACATGCAAAATTGACCATAATGTGGTAATAATTGGATAATAAACATTCAATTTTCGGGTGTCATTTTCATGAATACGTTGTATATTGTAATCTACATGGGCTGGATTCTAGAATACCTACTACACTTGAAGTAGCAATTTTCTTGGTGCCATGTTTTCTTTTAGCTAAAATATGATGAAGAATTATAAAATTCGGGCGCTGAAGCAAATATTTATATGATTTTTTACAAAAATAAAGTCAGATTTTACATAATCTTGCAATGGATATTTTTGTTAAAACATTCATATTCATGCTTTAGGATCTATATTATAGATGTTTTTAAGCATTAGATATACCAAAGTGACCAAAACGTGGTACTAATTAGATAGTAAACATTCAATTTTCGGGTGTCATTTTAATGAATACGAGTACGTTGTATATTGTAAGCTACATGGCCTGGATACTAGAATGCCTACCACACTTGAAATAGCAAATTTCTTGTTGCAATGTTTTCTTTTCGCTAAAATATGATAAAAGATTATAAAATTTGGGCGCGGAAGCGCATATTTATATGATTTTTTACAAAAATAAAGTCAGATTTTACCTATTCTTGAAATGGATATTTTTGTTAAAACATTCATGTTCATGCTTTAGGATCTATACTATGGATGATTTTAGCATTGGACATGCAAAATTGACCATAATGTGGTACCAATCAGATAATAAAAATTCAATTTTCAGGTGTCATTTTAAAGAATACCTTGTACATTGTAAGCAACATTGGCTGGATTCTAGAACACCTACCACATTTGAAATAGCAATTTTCTTATTGCAATGTTTTCTTTTAGCTAAAATATGATGAAGAATTATAAAATTCGGTCGCGGAGGCAACTATTTATATGATTTCGTACAAAAATAAAGACAGATTTTATCTATTCTTGAATTGGATATTTTTTTAAAGCATTCATTTTCATGCTTTAGGATCTATACTATGGATGGTTTTAATAATTGGACAAGCAAAAGTGACCAAAACGTGGTACCAATTAGATTACAAACACTCAATTTTCGGGTGTCATTTTAATGAATACGTTGTGTATTGTAATCTACATGGGCTGGATTCTAGAATACCTACCACCCTTGAAATAGCAATTTTCTTGCTGCAATGTTTTCTTTTAGCTAAAATTACATGAAAAATTATAAAATTCGGGCGCAGCAGCAAATATTTATATGATTTTTTACAAAAATAAAGTCAGATTTTACCTATTCTTGAAATGGGTATTTTTGTTAAAACATTCATATTCATGCTTTAGTATCTATACTATGGATGGTTTTAAGCATTGGACATGCAAAAGTGACCAAAACGTGGTACCATTCAGATAATAAACATTCAATTTTCGGGTGTCACTTTAATGAATATGTTGTATATTGTGAGCTACATGGGCTTGATTCTAGTATACTTACCACACTTGAAATAGCATTTTTCGTGTTGTAATATTTCCTTTTAGCTAAAATATGATGAAGAAGTATAAAATTCGGGCGCGAGAGCAAATATTTATATGATTTTTTACAAAAATAAAGTCAGATTTTACCTATTCTCGAAATGGATATTTTTGTTAAAACATTCATATTTATGCTTTAGGATCTATATTATGGTTGGTTTTAAGAATTGGACATGCAAAAATGACCAAAACGTGTAAAAATCAGATAATAAACATTTTATTTCGAGTGTCATTTTAATGAATACGTTGTATATTGTAAGTTACATGGGCCGGATTCTAGAATACCTACCACACTTGAAATTGCAATTTTCTTGTTGCAATGTTTCCTTTTCGCTAAAATAAGATAAAGAATTATAAAATTCGGGCGCGAAAACAAATATTTATATGATTTTTGACAAAAATAAAAGCAGATTTTACGTACTCTTAAAATGGATATTTTTGTTAAAACATTCATATTCATACTTTAGGATCTATACTATGGATGGTTTTCACATTGGTCATGCAAAAGTGACCAAAACGTGGTACCAATCAGATAATAAACATTCAATTTTCGGGTGTCATTTTAATGAATACGTTGTATATTGCAAGCTACATGGGCTGGATTCTAGAATACCTACCACACTTGAAAAAGCAATTTTCTTGTTGCAATGTTTTCTTTTAGCTAAAACATGATAAAGAATTATAAAATTGGGAGCGGAAGCTACTCTTTTTATGATTTTTTACAAAAATAAAGTCAGACTTTACCTATTCTTGCAATTGATATTTTTGTTAAAACATTCATATTCATGCTTTAGGAGCTATATTATGGATGGTTTTAAGATTTGGACATGCAAAAGTGACCAAAACGTGGTACCAATAAGATAATAAATATTCAATTTTAGGGTGTCATTTTAATAAATACGTTGTATATTGTAAGCTACATGGACTGGATTCTAGAATACCTACCACACTTAAAATAGCAATTTTCTTGTTGCAATGTTTCCTTTTAGCTAAAATATGATAAAGAATTGTAAAATTCGGGCGCGAAAGCAAATATTTATATGATTTTTTACAAAAAAAGTCAGATTTGACCTATTCTTGCCATGGATATTTTTGATAAAACATTCATATTCATGCTTTAGGATCTATACTATGGATGGTTTTAGCATTGGACATGCAAAGGTGACCAAAACGTGGTACCAATCAGATAATAAACATTTAATTTTCGGGTGTCGTTTTAATGAATACGTTGTATATTGTAAGCTACATGGGCTGGATTCTAGAATACCTACCACACTTGAAATAACAAATTTCTTGTTGCAATGTTTTCTTTTAGCTAAAATATGATAAAGAATTATAAAATTCAGGCGCGGAAGCAAATATTTATATGATTTTTTCCAAAATTAAGTCAGATTTTTCCTATTCTTGAAATGGGTATATTTGTTAAAACATTCATATTCATGCTTTAGGATCTATACTATAGATGGTTTTAAGCAATGGACATGCAAAAGTGACCAAAACGTGGTACCAATCAAATAATAAACATTAAATTTTCGGGTGTCATTTTAATGAATACGTTGTATATTCTAAGCGAATATTTATATGATTTTTTACAAAAATAAAGTCAGATTTTACCTTAACTTGCAATGGAAATTTTTGTTAAAACATTCATATTCATGCTTTAGGATCTATACTATGAGTGGTTTTAAACATTGGACATGCAAAATTGACCATAATGTGGTACCAATTAGCTAATAAACATTCAATTTTCGGGTGTCATTTTCATGAATACGTTGTATATTGTAATCTACATGGGTTGGATTCTAGAATACCTACTACACTTGAAGTAGCAATTTTCTTGGTGCCATGTTTTCTTTTAGCTAAAATATGATGAAGAATTATAAAATTCGGGCGCGGAAGCAAATATTTATATGATTTTTTACAAAAATAAATTCAGATTTTACACATACTTGCAATGGATTTTTTTGTTAAAACATTCATATTCATGCTTTAGGATCTATACTATGGGTGGTATTAAGCATTGGATATACAAAAGTGACAAAAACGTGGTACCAATTAGATAATAAACATTCAAATTTCGGGTGTCATTTTAATGAATACGTTGTATATTGTAAGCTACATGGGCTGGATACTAGAATACCTACCACACTTAGAATAGCAAATTTCTAGTTGCAATGTTTTCTTTTCGCTAAAATATGATAAAGGATTATAAAATTCGGGCGCGTAAGGGCATATTTATATGACTTTTTACAAAAATAAAGTCAGATTTTACTTATTCTTAAAATGGATATTTTTGTTACAACATTCATGTTCATGCTTTTGGATCTATACTATGGATGGTTTTAGCATTGCACATGCAAAATTGACCAAAACTTGGTACGAATCAGGTAATAAATATTTAATTTTCGAGTGTCATTTTAATTATTATGTTGTATAATGTAAGCCACATTTGCTAGATTCTAGAATACCTACCACACTGGAAATAGAAATTTTCTTGTTGCAATGTTTTCTTTTAGCTAAAATATGATAAAAAATTATAAAATTCGGGCGCGGAAGCAAATATTTATATGATTTTTTACAAAAATAAAGTCAGATTTTACCTATTCTTGAAATGGGTATTTTTGTTAAAACATTCATATTCATGCTTTAGTATCTATACTACGGATGGTTTTAAGAATTGGACATGCAAAAGTGACCAAAACGTGGTACCATTCAGATAATAAACATTCAATTTTCGGGTGTCACTTTAATGAATATGTTATATATTGTGAACTACATGGGCTGGATTCTAATATACTTACCACACTTGAAATAGCATTTTTCGTGTTGTAATGTTTCCTTTAAGCTAAAATATGATGAAGAAGTATAAAATTCGGGCGAGAGAGCAAATATTTATATGATTTTTTACAAAAATAAAGTCAGACTTTACCTATTCTTGAAATGGGTATTTTTGTTAAAACATTCATATTCATGCTTTAGTATCTATACTATGGATGGTTTTACCATTGGTCATGCAAAAGTGACCAAAACGTGGTACCAATCGGATAATAAACATTCAATTTTCGGGTGTCATTTTAATGAATACGTTGTATATTGTAAGCTACATGGGCTGGATTCTAGAATACCTACCACACTTGAAATAGCACTTTTCTTGTTGCAATGTTTTCTTTTTGCTGATATAAGATGAAGAATTATAAAATTTGGGCGCTAAAACAAATATTTATATGATTTTTGACAAAAATAAAGGCAGATTTTACGTACTCTTAATATGGATATTTTTGTTAAAACATTCATATTCATGCTTTAGGATCTATACTATGGATGGTTTTACCATTGGTCATGCAAAAGTGACCAAAACGTGGTACCAATCGGATAATAACCATTAAATTTTCGGGTGTCATTTTAATGAATACGTTGTACATTGTAAGCTACATGGGCTGGATTCTAGAATACCTACCACACTTGAAATAGCAATTTGTTTTGTTGCAATGTTTTCTTTTAGCTAAAATATGATGAAGAATTATAAAATTCGGGCGCGGAGGCAAATAGTTATATGATATTTTACAAAAAAAAAGTCAGATTTTACCGCTCTTGAAGTGGATATTTTTGTTAAAACATTCATATTTATGCTTTAGGATCTATACTGTGGATGGTTTTTAAGCATTGGACATGCAAAAGTGACAAAAACTTGGTACCAATCAGATAATAAACATTCAATTTTCGGGTGTCATTTTAATAAATACGTTGTATATTGTAAGCTACGTGGGCTGGATTCTCGAATCCCTACTACACTTGAAGTAGCAATTTTCTAGTTCCAATGTTTTCTTATAGCTAAAATATAATGAAGAATTATAAAATTCGGGCGCGGAAGCAAATATTTGTATGATTTTTTACAAAAATAAAGTCAGATTTTACCTATTCTTGATATGGATATTTTTGTTAAAACATTCATGTTCATGCTTTAGGATCTATACTATGGATGGTATTAGCATTGGACATTCAAAATTGACCAAAACGGGGGTACCAATCAGATAATAAACATTCAATTTTCGGGTGTCATTTTAATGAATACGTTGTATATTGTAATCTTCATGGGTTGGATTCTAGAATACCTACAACACTTGAAATAGCAATTTTCTTCTTGCAATGTGTTCTTTTAGCTAAAATATGATGAAGAATTATAAAATTCGGGCGCGGAAGCAAATATTTATATGATTTTTTACAAAAATAAAGTCAGATTTTACCTATTCTTGATATGGATATTTTTGTTAAAACATTCATATTCATGCTTTAGGATCTATACTTTGGATGGTTTTAAGCATTGGACATGCAAAAGTGACCAAAACGTGGGTACTAATCAGATAATAAAAATTAAATTTTCGGGTGTCATTTTAATGAATACGTTGTATATTGTAAGCTACATGGGCTAGATTCTAGAATACCTACCCCACTTGAAATAGAAATTTTCTTGTTGCAATGTTTTCTTTTAGCTAAAATATGATGAAAAATTATAAAATTCGGGCGCAGCAGCAAATATTTATATGATTTTTTACAAAAATAAAGTCAGATTTTACCTATTCTTGAAATGGGTATTTTTGTTAAAACATTCATATTCATGCTTTAGTATCTATACTATGGATGGTTTTAAGCATTGGACATGCAAAAGTGACCAAAACGTGGTACCATTCAGATAATAAACATTCAATTTTCGGGTGTCACTTTAATGAATATGTTGTATATTGTGAGCTACATGGGCTTGATTCTAGTATACTTACCACACTTGAAATAGCATTTTTCGTGTTGTAATATTTCCTTTTAGCTAAAATATGATGAAGAAGTATAAAATTCGGGCGCGAGAGCAAATATTTATATGATTTTTTACAAAAATAAAGTCAGATTTTACCTATTCTCGAAATGGATATTTTTGTTAAAACATTCATATTTATGCTTTAGGATCTATATTATGGTTGGTTTTAAGAATTGGACATGCAAAAATGACCAAAACGTGTAAAAATCAGATAATAAACATTTAATTTCGAGTGTCATTTTAATGAATACGTTGTATATTGTAAGTTACATGGGCCGGATTCTAGAATACCTACCACACTTGAAATTGCAATTTTCTTGTTGCAATGTTTCCTTTTCGCTAAAATAAGATAAAGAATTATAAAATTCGGGCGCGAAAACAAATATTTATATGATTTTTGACAAAAATAAAAGCAGATTTTACGTACTCTTAAAATGGATATTTTTGTTAAAACATTCATATTCATACTTTAGGATCTATACTATGGATGGTTTTCACATTGGTCATGCAAAAGTGACCAAAACGTGGGTACCAATCAGATAATAAACATTCAATTTTCGGGTGTCATTTTAATGAATACGTTGTATATTGCAAGCTACATGGGCTGGATTCTAGAATACCTACCACACTTGAAAAAGCAATTTTCTTGTTGCAATGTTTTCTTTTAGCTAAAACATGATAAAGAATTATAAAATTGGGAGCGGAAGCTACTCTTTTTATGATTTTTTTACAAAAATAAAGTCAGACTTTACCTATTCTTGCAATTGATATTTTTGTTAAAACATTCATATTCATGCTTTAGGAGCTATATTATGGATGGTTTTAAGATTTGGACATGCAAAAGTGACCAAAACGTGGGTACCAATAAGATAATAAATATTCAATTTTAGGGTGTCATTTTAATAAATACGTTGTATATTTTAAGCTACATGGACTGGATTCTAGAATACCTACCACACTTAAAATAGCAATTTTCTTGTTGCAATGTTTCCTTTTAGCTAAATATGATAAAGAATTGTAAAATTCGGGCGCGAAAGCAAATATTTATATGATTTTTTACAAAAAAAGTCAGATTTGACCTATTCTTGCCATGGATATTTTTGATAAAACATTCATATTCATGCTTTAGGATCTATACTATGGATGGTTTTAGCATTGGACATGCAAAGGTGACCAAAACGTGGGTACCAATCAGATAATAAACATTTAATTTTCGGGTGTCGTTTTAATGAATACGTTGTATATTGTAAGCTACATGGGCTGGATTCTAGAATACCTACCACACTTGAAATAACAAATTTCTTGTTGCAATGTTTTCTTTTAGCTAAAATATGATAAAGAATTATAAAATTCAGGCGCGGAAGCAAATATTTATATGATTTTTTCCAAAATTAAGTCAGATTTTTCCTATTCTTGAAATGGGTATATTTGTTAAAACATTCATATTCATGCTTTAGGATCTATACTATAGATGGTTTTAAGCAATGGACATGCAAAAGTGACCAAAACGTGGGTACCAATCAAATAATAAACATTAAATTTTCGGGTGTCATTTTAATGAATACGTTGTATATTCTAAGCGAATATTTATATGATTTTTTACAAAAATAAAGTCAGATTTTACCTTAACTTGCAATGGAAATTTTTGTTAAAACATTCATATTCATGCTTTAGGATCTATACTATGAGTGGTTTTAAACATTGGACATGCAAAATTGACCATAATGTGGTACCAATTAGCTAATAAACATTCAATTTTCGGGTGTCATTTTCATGAATACGTTGTATATTGTAATCTACATGGGTTGGATTCTAGAATACCTACTACACTTGAAGTAGCAATTTTCTTGGTGCCATGTTTTCTTTTAGCTAAAATATGATAAAGAATTATAAAATTCGGGCGCGGAAGCAAATATTTATATGATTTTTTACAAAAATAAATTCAGATTTTACACATACTTGCAATGGATTTTTTTGTTAAAACATTCATATTCATGCTTTAGGATCTATACTATGGGTGGTATTAAGCATTGGATATACAAAAGTGACAAAAACGTGGTACCAATTAGATAATAAACATTCAAATTTCGGGTGTCATTTTAATGAATACGTTGTATATTGTAAGCTACATGGGCTGGATACTAGAATACCTACCACACTTAGAATAGCAAATTTCTAGTTGCAATGTTTTCTTTTCGCTAAAATATGATAAAGGATTATAAAATTCGGCGCGTAAGGGCATATTTATATGACTTTTTTACAAAAATAAAGTCAGATTTTACTTATTCTTAAAATGGATATTTTTGTTACAACATTCATGTTCATGCTTTTGGATCTATACTATGGATGGTTTTAGCATTGCACATGCAAAATTGACCAAAACTTGGTACGAATCAGGTAATAAATATTTAATTTTCGAGTGTCATTTTAATTATTATGTTGTATAATGTAAGCCACATTTGCTAGATTCTAGAATACCTACCACACTGGAAATAGAAATTTTCTTGTTGCAATGTTTTCTTTTAGCTAAAATATGATAAAAAATTATAAAATTCGGGCGCGGAAGCAAATATTTATATGATTTTTTACAAAAATAAAGTCAGATTTTACCTATTCTTGAAATGGGTATTTTTGTTAAAACATTCATATTCATGCTTTAGTATCTATACTACGGATGGTTTTAAGAATTGGACATGCAAAAGTGACCAAAACGTGGTACCATTCAGATAATAAACATTCAATTTTCGGGTGTCACTTTAATGAATATGTTATATATTGTGAACTACATGGGCTGGATTCTAATATACTTACCACACTTGAAATAGCATTTTTCGTGTTGTAATGTTTCCTTTAAGCTAAAATATGATGAAGAAGTATAAAATTCGGGCGAGAGAGCAAATATTTATATGATTTTTTACAAAAATAAAGTCAGATTTTACCTATTCTTGAAATGGGTATTTTTGTTAAAACATTCATATTCATGCTTTAGTATCTATACTATGGATGGTTTTACCATTGGTCATGCAAAAGTGACCAAAACGTGGTACCAATCGGATAATAAACATTCAATTTTCGGGTGTCATTTTAATGAATACGTTGTATATTGTAAGCTACATGGGCTGGATTCTAGAATACCCTACCACACTTGAAATAGCACTTTTCTTGTTGCAATGTTTTCTTTTTGCTGATATAAGATGAAGAATTATAAAATTTGGGCGCTAAAACAAATATTTATATGATTTTTGACAAAAATAAAGGCAGATTTTACGTACTCTTAATATGGATATTTTTGTTTAAAACATTCATATTCATGCTTTAGGATCTATACTATGGATGGTTTTACCATTGGTCATGCAAAAGTGACCAAAACGTGGTACCAATCGGATAATAACCATTAAATTTTCGGGTGTCATTTTAATGAATACGTTGTACATTGTAAGCTACATGGGCTGGATTCTAGAATACCTACCACACTTGAAATAGCAATTTGTTTTGTTGCAATGTTTTCTTTTAGCTAAAATATGATGAAGAATTATAAAATTCGGGCGCGGAGGCAAATAGTTATATGATATATTACAAAAAAAAAGTCAGATTTTACCGCTCTTGAAGTGGATATTTTTGTTAAAACATTCATATTTATGCTTTAGGATCTATACTGTGGATGGTTTTAAGCATTGGACATGCAAAAGTGACCAAAACTTGGTACCAATCAGATAATAAACATTCAATTTTCGGGTGTCATTTTAATAAATACGTTGTATATTGTAAGCTACGTGGGCTGGATTCTCGAATCCCTACTACACTTGAAGTAGCAATTTTCTAGTTCCAATGTTTTCTTATAGCTAAAATATAATGAAGAATTATAAAATTCGGGCGCGGAAGCAAATATTTGTATGATTTTTTACAAAAATAAAGTCAGATTTTACCTATTCTTGATATGGATATTTTTGTTAAAACATTCATGTTCATGCTTTAGGATCTATACTATGGATGGTATTAGCATTGGACATTCAAAATTGACCAAAACGGGGGTACCAATCAGATAATAAACATTCAATTTTCGGGTGTCATTTTAATGAATACGTTGTATATTGTAATCTTCATGGGTTGGATTCTAGAATACCTACAACACTTGAAATAGCAATTTTCTTCTTGCAATGTGTTCTTTTAGCTAAAATATGATGAAGAATTATAAAATTCGGGCGCGGAAGCAAATATTTATATGATTTTTTACAAAAATAAAGTCAGATTTTACCTATTCTTGATATGGATATTTTTGTTAAAACATTCATATTCATGCTTTAGGATCTATACTTTGGATGGTTTTAAGCATTGGACATGCAAAAGTGACCAAAACGTGGTACTAATCAGATAATAAAAATTAAATTTTCGGGTGTCATTTTAATGAATACGTTGTATATTGTAAGCTACATGGGCTAGATTCTAGAATACCTACCCCACTTGAAATAGAAATTTTCTTGTTGCAATGTTTTCTTTTAGCTAAAATATGATGAAAAATTATAAAATTCGGTCGCGGAAGCAAATATTTATATGATTTTTTACAAAAATAAAGTCAGATTTTACCTATTCTTGAAATGGGTATTTTTGTTAAAACATTCATATTCATGCTTTAGTATCTATACTACTGATGGTTTTAAGCATTGGACATGCAAAAGTCACCAAAACGTGGGTACCATTCAGATAATAAACATTCAATTTTCGGGTGTCACTTTAATGAATATGTTGTATCTTGTGAGCTACATGAGCTGGATTCTAATATACTTACCACACTTGAAATAGCAATTTTCTTCTTGTAATGTTTTCTTTTTGCTAAAATATGATGAAGAATTATAAAATTCGGGCGCGGAAGCAAATATTTATATGATTTTTTACAAAAATAAAGTCAGATTTTACCTATTCTTGAAATGCATATTTTTGTTAAAACATTCATATTCATGCCTTAGGATCTATACTATGGATGGTTTTAAGCATTGGACATGCAAAAGTGACCAAAACGTGGTACTAATCAGATAATAAAAATTAAATTTTCGGGTGTCATTTTAATGAATACGTTGTATATTGTAAGCTACATGGGCTGGATTCTAGAATACCTACCACACTTGAAAAAGCAATTTTCCTGTTGCAATGTTTTATTTTAGCTAAAATATAATAAAGAATCATAAAATTGGGCGCGGAAGCAAATTTTTATATGATTTTTTACATAAATAAAGTAATATTTTACCTATACTTGAATTCGATAATTTTGCTAAAACATTCATTTTCATGCTTTAGGAACTATACTATGGATGGTTTTAGCATTGGACATGCAAAAGTGACCAAAACATGGTACTAATCAGATAATAAACATTAAATTCTCGGGTGTCAGTTTAATGAATACGTTGGATATTGTAATCTACATGGGCTGGATTCTAGAATAGCTACCACCCTTGAAATATCAATTTTCTTGTTGCAATGTTTACTTTTAGCTTAATTATGATGAAGAATTATAAAGTTCGTGCGCGGAAGCAAATATTTATATGATTTTTTACAAAAATAAAGTCAGATTTTACCTATCGTTGAAATGGATATGTTTGTTAAAACATTCATATTCATGCTTTAGTATCTATACTATGGATGGTTTTAAGCATTGGACATGCAAAAGTGACCAAAACGTGGTACAATTCAGATAATAAACATTCAATTTTCGGGTGTCATTTTAATGAGTATGTTGTATATTTTAAGCTACATGGGCTGGATTCTAGTATACTTACCGCTCTTGAAATAGCATTTTTCGTGTTGCAATGTTTTCTTTTAGCTAAAATATGATGAAAAATTATAAAATTCAGGCGCGGAAGCAAATATATGATTTATTACAAAAATAAAGTCAGATTTTACTTATTCTTGAAATGGACATTTTTGTTGAAACATTCATGTTCATGCTTTAGGATCTATACTATGGATGGTTTTAGCATTGGACATGCAAAAGTGACCAAAACGTGGTACCAATCAGATAACAAATATTCAATTTTCGGGTGCCATTATATTGAATTCGTTGTACATTGTAAGCTACATGGGCTGGATTCTAGAATACCTACCACACTTGAAATTATTGTATTATTAAATATGGCCACGAAAATAAACATGTGTTATATAGCTGAAGTAAATAAACTTTTAAATTAAAAAAATGTGAACTTATTGAACTTATTGTGAAGGGTGCGGTGCCTGAACAACATTGTGTAAATATTGTGGTAAATAAATTTGCAAGCACTGGTGATTCCAATAAAGATGAAGAAATATTTGACGACGCCGTTGACTGCACAGCGTGTGTTATACAAACAAATAAGTGCGATATGATTCAAGATAAGTACAATACCCTAGAAAAATTAGTAACTCACTTGGAAAAATGAATTAAAGACCAGGAATTCATCATAAAACTCATGAATAACAATATCTCACCAGTAAAAGAATTTAATGCTCTAAGTGATTACAAGGAAATGAAGAAATCAGCTCTTAACAAAAACTTAAACCATTTGATGACATCTGACGACGATAAAAATAATCGACCTTCTAATAACAAAATAATACCGGCTTCGCAGATACCTGTTAAGAAAGTAACTGAAAACAAAATGGCAGCAAATATAAACATACAATGTGTCTCTGAATCCGTTGTCAAAACCGTTCCATCACAGACTGTTACAGGAAAACAGCAGGCTGAATCATTTCAGGTAGTCCCGAAAAAATTTTTCCTTTTTGTTTCAAGGCTAGATCCAGATACTATGCCTGATGACCTAGTTACAAACTTAAAGAAAGATTTTCCAGAAGTACATTGTGAAGAACTGCAATCTAAACATCCACAACACTACTCTTCGTTCAAAATTACACTAAAGCTGGACAATTTTGAAAAATCACTTTGTGAAGATAAGTGGCCGGACGGTGCAGACGTAACCAGGTTTTTTCAGAAACCAGCCCAGATATCCCGGGTAGTATAATACAAAACGATAGTAATATTGAAAATATTAATGGACAATTTGACGCTTTACTTTTGAATTGTCAAGCTTTAACGGATACTAAAATAAACTACATTACATCTGAATATATCTACAATACGAAAAATCTAAAAATCTTATGCTTTATTGAAACATGGTGCAGTAAAAGTTCGATAGACTCTATAAATTTTGATAATTTCTCTAATATCAGTAATTACTGTATGACAGATTTTAAAGGCGGTGGAGTGGGTATATGGACTAGATCCGACTTCAATGTGAAACCTGTCGACCTTACCAATTTTTGCGTTGATAAACAATTTGAAATATGTGGAGCGAAGTGGAATTCGGATTCACAAGCTGTGACAGTAATATTAGTATGTTACAGCTCTCCATCCCCCGTCTTTAATATAAATATTTTTCTGGACAATTTATATAAAGTTATAGATTATATTCATAAGCCAAACATAAAAATAATCTTAACCGGTGATTTCAATATTGATCCTACAAGAGATTATTCATATTTCAATTTGCTATGTGGTATGTTAAGAATTTTTAATCTAAAAAATACTCTTGTAGAAAAGACTCGTGGTAATAATACTTCAGATTATATTTTCTGTGATATTAATGATAAATCTACATGTTATGTTTTAGAGAATTTTATCTCTGACCATAGAACCATATTATTTGATACTAATGTAACTAAAAGTGAAAACTTAGCAAATAATGAATTCAGGAGAGTTTTTTCTATCCAAAATTTTAATACTAGTCTAGAAAATGAAAACTGGAATAATATTGTAAACTTGCATAATGCTGATACAGCTTTTAACTATTTCATTGATATTTTTTTATACTATTTTAATATTTATTTTCCTATTAAAAAGGTCAAGAAAATAGCTAATAAATCATGGGTTAATGACAGTAAAAAAAAGTCAAGTATGTATCTAAAACATTTGTTTCAGTTAAAACAGATCTATCCAGAATTAACTCATCTATACAAGAATACGAAATCTAAACACTTCCTTTTGGTGACAAATACAAAAAAGAATTTTATCAGAA
Source organism: Stenolophus ochropezus (assembly GCA_035578165.1). Lineage (NCBI taxonomy): Eukaryota > Metazoa > Arthropoda > Insecta > Coleoptera > Carabidae > Stenolophus > Stenolophus ochropezus. The sequence continues at coordinate 204,080 of JAQOWZ010000160.1, forward strand.
TAAAATACTTCATTCGGATAATATGAGTAAAAGCGCTTGGCAGGTTATCAATTGTAACACGAAAAAGAACTCTTGCTATCCCAACCCACCAATTATAAGAAGTGATGGTAAATTAATAGATGATCCAAATTTAGTGGCTAACAACTTTAATAGTTTTTTTAGAGATGCCCCTTTAAATATTTTAAAGAAAATTCCACAAAGTGGAGGCAATGAAGAAGGCAGCAACCATTATCAATCTCAATCACTCTTTCTTATGCCTTTCACTGAAACGGAATTGTTTTCGTTTTTGAACAGGAAGATAAGAAATAAAAGATCAGCGGGTCCTGATGACATACCTGCATTTATTGTAAAAACAGTTCTTCCAAGTATAATTTTACCTTTACTTTATTTAGTAAATTTATCATTCTCATCAGGTAAATTTCCTGATAGACTTCGACTATCTAAAGTAATACGGCTTCATAAAAAAGGTGATAGAGAGGAAATGGACAATTATCGCTCAAAAACATTGACCTCCATTTTCTCTAAAATATATGAATACTGTTTTTTGAATCGCTTGGAATCTTTTTTGAAAAAAACTAAACCGATTAATACTAACCAGTTTGGTTTTAGACCGAATTTATCAACGAGTAATGCTGTTTATGATTTCTGCAGTAAAACTGTGTCGCACCTAGAAGATGGTGAGCGACCAGTTGGAATATTTTGCGACTTGAGCAAAGCGTTCGCCTGCGTAAATCATGACAGATTATTAAATAAACTAGATAAAGGTGGTATAAGGGGAGTATCTTTGAATTGGATTGCTAGTTTCCTTACTAACAGAAACCAGTACGTATCAATAAAACAACCAAACGGCCTTACGGTAAATTCGGAGTATCTCACTGCCAGTACTGGTGTAGGGCAAGGTACAGTGCTAGCTTCCATCCTTTTTATATTATATATTAATGATCTGAGTGAATATATTAGTGATAACTGTCATACAACACTGTATGCTGGTGATGCATCACTATCTATATCTAATAAAAATGATATTGTGCTTACAGAGAAATGCAATGATGAAATGATTAATTTGACAAAATGGTGTCATAATAATTCTCTATATCTTAATCCCAACAAAACAAGTTATATGATATTTCATACATCACAAAACACAGCGAATTTAAACCTAGATTTATATACAAAAGATTTCCATGCAAAATAATGTTAAATTCTTGGGTTTAATTTTGGATAAAAATCTTAACTGGATTTCTCATTGCAATTACGTCATTCCAAAACTAAACACAATATGCTTCCAAATTAGACATTTGAGACTTATTCTAACTACGAGTCAGCTAGTGATGTATTATCATGCGAAAGTCGGGTCGATTCTTTCATATGGTATTTGCTTCTAGGGCTCGTCTACGGCCACAAAAAATGTTTTCGTCGCACAAAAGAGAATTATAAGATGTCTGACCAATGCTTCTTTCAACAGTAGTTGCCGAGAATTATTTAAAGAACTTAAAATTATGACACTATATTGTCTGTATGTCTATCATTTAAGTATTTATATATATTCAAATAAAAATAGATTTCTGACTTATAATGACATACATAAGATGGAAACTAGGAACAAAAATAATTTCAAAATTCCGTACAAACGTTGAGAAATTGGAAAAAAAAAGTCCTGATTGTAAGGGTTTAGAATATTTTACTGTCCTACCGTCAGATATTAAGCTCTCTAAAACATTACATACTTTTAAAGTTAAATTGAAGAAATTTTTAGTCAATAACTGTTTTTATACAGAAATAGAATTTCTTAATTACTGTACCATGGCTGTGTAAGATGTAAAATAATTTATTTTTGTATTTTGTTTTTCTACAGATGTATTTTATCTTGACGTTTTTGATACATGTACCATGTCTAATGAAATAAAGAAATATTATTATTATTATTAAATAGCAATTTTCTTGTTGCAATGTTTTCTTTTAGCTAAAATATGATGAATAATTATAAAATTTGGGCGCGGAAGCAAATATTTATATGATTTTTTTAAAAATAAAGTCAGATTTTACCTATTCTTGAAATGGATATTTTTGATAAACATTCATCTTTATGCTTTAGGATCTGTACTATGGATGCTTTTAAGCATTGGTCATGCAAAAGTGACCAAAACGTGGTACCAATCAGATAATAAACATTTAATTTCCGGGTGTCATTTTAATGAATACGTTTTATATTATAAGCTACATGGGCTGGATTTTCGAATACCTAGCACACTTGAAGTAGCAATTTTCTTGTTGCAATGTTTTCTTTTAGCTAAATTATGATGGAGAATTATAAAATTCCGGCGCGGAAGCAAATATTTATATGATATTTACAAAAATAATGTCAGATTTTACCTACTCTTGAAATGGATATTTTTGTTACAACATTCATGTTCATGCTTTTGGATCTATACTATGGATGGTTTTAGCATTGCACATGCAAAATTGACCAAAACGTGGTACCAATCAGATAATAAATATTCAAATTTCGAGTGTCATTTTAATAAATATGTTGTATATTGTAAGCTACATTTGCTGGATTCTAGAATACCTACCACACTTGAAATAGAAATTTTCTTGTTGCAATGTTTTCTTTTAGCTAAAATATGATGAAGAATTATAAAATTCGGGCGCGGAAGCAAATATTTATATGATTTTTTAGAAAAATAAAGTCAGATTTCACCTATTCTTGAAATGGATATTTTTGTTAAAACATTCATATTCATGCTTTAGGATATGTACTATGGATGGTTTTAAGCATTGGACATGCAAAAGTGACCAAAACGTGTTACTAATCAGAAAATAAACATTTAATTTTCGGGTGTCATTTTAATGAATACGTTGTATATTGTAAGCTACATGGGCTGGATTCTGGAATACCTACCACACTTAAAAAAGCAATTTTCTTGTTGTAATGTTTTCTTTTAGCTAATATATGATAAAGAATCATAAAATTGGGCGCAGAAGCAAATTTTTATGTGATTTTTTACAAAAATAAAGTCTGATTTTACCTATTCTTGAAATCGATATGTTTGCTAAAACATTTATATTAATGCTTCAGGATCTATACTATAGATGGTTTTAGCAGTGCACATGCAAAAGTAACCAAAACGTGGTACCAATCAGATAATAAACATTCAATTTTCGGGTGTCATTTTTATGATTACGTTGTATATTGTAAGCTACTTGGGCTGGATTCTAGAATACCTACCAGACTTGAAATAGCAATTTTTGTGTTGCAATGATTTCTTTTAGCTAAAATATGATGAAGAAGTATAAAATTCGGGCGCAAGAGCAAATATTTATATGATTTTTTACAAAAATAAAGTCAGATTTTACCTATTCTTGAAATGGATATTTTTGTTAAAATATTCATATTCATGCTTTAGGATCTATACTATGGATGGTTTTAACATTGGACATGCAAATTGACCAAACGTGGTACCAATCAGATAATAAACATTCAAATTTCGGGTGTCATTTTAATGAATACGTTGTATATTGTAATCTACATGAGTTGGATTCTAGAATACCTACCACACTTGAAATAGCAAAGTAGTATAGGAGGGTCCAGAGCGAGACTTTTCATTTTTGTATAAGACAAAGACGTGTAATCCTGGCTAAATGGACATTCTGGGTGTCCGAGAGAGCTGCAAGAGTAGAAGGAAAATCGAGAGAGATGGGTTACCAGAGTATGAACGAATCGCGTTTGTAATTTTGGCATGAGCTGATTGAATTTAGCGAATTAGAGTATAGTGTTAATTGAGCATGCGCGACTTGACATAGGCGGCGCAGAGTGGATGTGTTTGTGGGTTTAGAATGTATTTACGTATAGATATGTGTGTTTTAATATTATGGTAATGTGCAACGTGCATGATGGTGTGCAGCATACTAGTATATTAGTAATAGACATATAGTTGTAAGAAAATATCATGTAATTTAATTAAATTAAAAAAAAATTGTTTGTCGTCACTGGGATTTGAACCCCAGATCTCAGACTTTGCTTAGCGAGTCGGAGCGCGCTAACCAAGTAAGCCATTACTACTACACATTCATTGTTCTTAGATAAAATATAAATAATCATACTTATTCTTTGTCATGGGCGCCGCGCCTGTAGGAGAATTTATTGCTGTGATTTAGAGTGTATTTTACGTAAATATGAGTATTCTGATATTATGTTAACGTGCATCGTACATACTAGCATATTTGTTAATATATAATCTTATAGTCTAAAGAAAAAATAATTTTATTTATTGTCCATATAGAAAATATAAAGATGAATGTCTTAAGAAAATAAATACAAACGCTGAGATCAACTCATGGTTGAGTGTAGGAATTATTAAATAAACAAAGTTTTGGTTGTCTCAAGCAGAGACGAACTGTTCACATTTTACTGTTTTGTATTATCTGTAACATATACTTTTATAACTCTATGTTCTGTTAGAGGGTAATTATTTACAAGCATTAGATAACAACTTACTTCACTCCCAATCTTTCTTAATTGAATTAATTAGTTATAATGTGTTTGATAACACAGAGTTTATAGCATGCAGTTATTGTTTATTTGAATCAGTACTCTATTGGCAGTCGTGAGATAAGTGTCGGAGGTGTTTGATTCAATAGGTGAGACACAATACCTATGAGTTACTGAGTGTGAGACAGTATATTTACTGTAGTGTGATCTTGATTTTATCCTATCCCTATCCCCGGCGCGTAAACCCGTTAACACTGCATTGACAGGAGGGTGAAGCCGAGGCGCGACGCACCAGGGTACCCTGGTGCCAACGGTGCCCTGCTGGAACAGGTGCCTTAGTTTCGCTTGCATCTCGGTGGGGAGGTGGAGTATGGGTTTGTACTCGGCTTTCACTCATACTCCTGAAGCCTTGTTATAACTCACTGTGGGAGATGTCAAGTTGCTCGATGGATTTCGAGTGTTCTTCTGCTACCGTGGATTCGGTAGCCGGCATATCGTGGATTCGATATGTGACACTCCTTTCGAGGAGTATCCTTTTCAATTTTACCCGTCTTACCTGGTTTGTTGTTGAGTGTGAGTGTTGTTGTGTGTGCGAATGATATATAGTTGAGTGCAATGTGTTTCACTAAGCATTAGCTTACTCTTTGACTTTCCTTTTCAGGGTGTTCCAAATTAAAAGACGTGATTGGCGTATCATATATTTATTGTTATTTTCGTATCAGAGTGTACAATTATTTAATTAATTATATTGATTGCAATTATTTCAGACTTTTATTTTAGCTACTCTACATCATTAAAATATCTTCATAACAATTCAGAAGTGGGATCGGAACCTGGATTAGGATTCTTTAATTGTTTTAACATGTCACATCATCAGGATAACGAATCTACTGGAATTGGGAACGCGTCTCCTAAAATCAACCTTTTGATACGAATGGCGGAAAACAGTATCAACGAAAGAACAGGCCGGTAAAACCGGACATGTTAAAAGAGATTGTCGTGCAGTTAGACAAGCATCTACTTCTAGCAACGCTTTCAGACTAACTACGCATATCCGACCACCGCTACTAAACAACCGCACACAACCATCCTCATCGAATGACGATAAGCAACCTTTTGTTATACTAAGATTTGTCGGATAGTTCGGAAAGCGACACCACAGCACAGGATGAAGATACGTTAGGAGTACAAGATGTCCTCGAGGACAAGGACTAAGTCAGGATAGTCGAATGTTATAACCACTTTTATTTAATTTAATTCTCTTATTAATTTAGGAATGTATTTACTATTCGTTTTTCTATTGTCTTACGTAAATGGTTACGGTACACTATTACTTCAACTCCGTAAGTTAATTTTAAATAGTTCCGTTTTGATACTCTAGTAGTAAAGAACGTGAAATGATTTCATTGTGAATTCTTATTAAGAGAGCGTGTTGTGACAACAGGTGAGAGGGTTTTTATCTTATACTTAACGCGTAGTGTGAGCGGTTTTATTTTATGTTTAAAGCGAATTGTGAGATATTTTATTTAATGGTTAATGCGTAGTATGGAATAGTTTATTTAATAGTTAACGTATAATTGGAGATAGTATATTTTTGGGTTAACGCTTGGTTTGAGATGCTTTATTCGACGGTCAACTCGTAGAGCAATATAGTATGTGATACGTTTGGCGCGGATGGAGCTTCTTGAGTGTGTCTCGGGGTTGCCTGATATATGGAGCCTCTTGAGTGTATCTCGGGGTTACCGATACGTAGAACCCGTCGTGAGTGTGTCTCCGGGTTGTAGGACCGCGGAACAAGCCTCTTGAGTGTGTCTCGGGGTTGCCTGATATACGGAGCCTCTTGAGTGTGTCTCGGGGTTACCGGTGCGTTTGCATACGTCGCGGATGGAGCCTCTTGAGTGTGTCTCGGGGTTGCCTGATATACGGAGCCTCTTGAGTGTGTCTCGGGGTTACCGGTGCGTTTGAATCCGTCGCGGATGTAGCCTCTTGAGACATTTCAATTGAACCAAATTCGATACAAGTTATTGATATGATTGTAGGACAATCGCTGACAGAATTGCTACACATACGAATTTTTAAAGATGACAAGACGTTGCTTTTATTTATAGCTGATGAAGTTAGTTTACCGCAGATCGGTGCGTTACCAGTAAAAAAACAAAACGTTATGGACAATGGAAGCAGTAGTTATACCTCCAGGTTATGCTGGGAATATAATATGTCTTGTGAACTCTATGGAAGATAGGTTCATTGACCGTAGCGTATGTTCTAAGGAAAATCAAGAACACTATTTACCATGATGCGTATTTTCGACGGATGAAGAAGGGACTCGCATATTACCCGTTTGAAATTTATCAAATAATGATCTTATAAAAAAGAAAAAGAAGTTGCGCGCGGAACCATATGCAAGGAAGACAGTCTAGATATGACCTCAGGATACTATCAGATACCTGTAACTGACAGAGATGGCCAGTTTGAATTTACTAGGATGCTCTTCGGTTTAACAAATGCTCCAAGTGTATTTCAACGTATGGTGAATAAAATATTGGGACGATTACGAGATGCGATAGCACTAGCATATCTAGATGACATACTTTGTTCAGTCCCAGACTTCGAAGAAGGATTTCGAAGATTGAAAATTATATTGGAAGTTTCTAGAGAACATAGGTGAGTTACTTAGGTTTTGATATTGACGCTGACGGAGTACTTCCCGGTAAAGAAAAGATCCGTGCTTTAAGTGACTTCCAAACACCAGAAAACGTACTTCAAATTCGGCACTTTATCGGACTAGCAAACCTTTTTTTTAGGAAATTCATTAATGCATTCGCTGTAGGTTACAACTCCAGAATTTACGTTTTCCGTGGAATACTGACAGGGTACGAGGATGAGTCATGTAGATGCGTTAAGTCGATAGAAGGCCAAGACACAACGGACTTGTTTGACAAAAAAAAAAAACTAAATATCACAGGTTCTTAGTAAAACACCTGAAACTGACTACGACAAATCAATTTATAATGATTATTGCTTAAAAAAACGGTCGAATATATCGCATTACTTGTAAAGAATTGCAATGGGTTGTACCCCGGAGTCTAACTCGAGAGAAAGTGAATAATTTTCATGATGATTTCGGTCACTTTGGAGTAGAGAAAATGTTAAACAAGGTAACTGAAACATAATGGTTTCCTAAAATGCGAGAATATGTGAGGAAATATATAAACTGCTGCAAACCAGGTCTGTATCATAAAGTACCAAAAGGAAAACGAGAAGGATTTCTTCACCCAATACGAAAAGTAGTTGTGCCTTTTCATACCATTCACATGGACCTCTTTGGACCATTCAACAAGAGCGGATTCGGGCAACAAGTATGTAATTGTTATCGTAGAAGAATTTACAAAATTCACTTTGCTACGAGCAGTAAAAAAAAAAAACAACGAAAACAAAACCGGTTCTAAATTTCTAACAATACATAATCGATATGTTTGGTGTACCGACAAGATCAATTAATGACTTGGATCAGCTTTACATCTAAAGAATGTGAACAACTTTGCAAACATTATGGACTAGTGGTGAGAGGTTCAAAGGAACAGCTTTACCTGCGTTAGCAACTTCCAGGACCGACGACAAACATGGATAAGAGAGTATCAGGAGTTTAGTTCACAGTTAACAATACTAATTGCGCAGGAACCGGAAAAACGCCTAGCGAATTATTGTACGGTTACCGCCCAAGAGCACAAAATGACTCAAGGCTGACGAACAAAATTCAGAGCAGTAATAATCGATATAGCAGAAACGCGACACGAGGTAGCTGAGAAAATAGAATACGATCAACAAAAACAAGCAGTTTGATTTAACATAAATAGAAAAGCTCCACAAAAATTCAGTTGCGGAGATCTTGTTTTTGTAAAGAAATAATATACAGTGATAGAGGGAAACAGTAAAAAAAAATATTACTACATTATGCTGGACCATTTAAAATAGAGAAGGTTTATTCAAACGAAGATATCTAGTTGTGGAAATGAATGGATCAAATAGGAGCATGAGATGCGGATATAAAAACGTAATAGCAGTGGACAACATGAAACGATGGGTACTAGTAAAAGATTTGATGAATAATTCAGAAAGTGACAGACTGCGTCAGATGATGATGTTCATGGAATTGAAAATTAACTTCTCGAGGGCGAGAGTTTTTCAGGATGGCCGAACTGTTAGAGGGTAATTATTTACAAGCATTAGATAACAACTTACTTCACTCCCAATCTTTCTTAATTGAATTAATTAGTTATAATGTGTTTGATAACACAGAGTTTATAGCATGCAGTTATTGTTTATTTGAATCAGTACTCTATTGGCAGTCGTGAGATAAGTGTCGGAGGTGTTTGATTCAATAGGTGAGACACAATACCTATGAGTTACTGAGTGTGAGACAGTATATTTACTGTAGTGTGATCTTGATTTTATCCTATCCCTATCCCCGGCGCGTAAACCCGTTAACACTGCATTGACAGGAGGGTGAAGCCGAGGCGCGACGCACCAGGGTACCCTGGTGCCAACGGTGCCCTGCTGGAACAGGTGCCTTAGTTTCGCTTGCATCTCGGTGGGGAGGTGGAGTATGGGTTTGTACTCGGCTTTCACTCATACTCCTGAAGCCTTGTTATAACTCACTGTGGGAGATGTCAAGTTGCTCGATGGATTTCGAGTGTTCTTCTGCTACCGTGGATTCGGTAGCCGGCATATCGTGGATTCGATATGTGACACTCCTTTCGAGGAGTATCCTTTTCAATTTTACCCGTCTTACCTGGTTTGTTGTTGAGTGTGAGTGTTGTTGTGTGTGCGAATGATATATAGTTGTGTGCAATGTGTTTCACTAAGCATTAGCTTACTCTTTGACTTTCCTTTTCAGGGTGTTCCAAATTAAAAGACGTGATTGGCGTATCATATATTTATTGTTATTTTCGTATCAGAGTGTACAATTATTTAATTAATTATATTGATTGCAATTATTTCAGACTTTTATTTTAGCTACTCTACATCATTAAAATATCTTCATAACAGTTCATTTTTCTATTTTATTATTGCCTTAGTGATGTGTACTGTTTTTGTGTGTTTGGGCCTGTGTGTGGAATTAAAGCCAAAAGGAATACGAGAGGAGTTTTATCTGTATAAAGGTATGATTAATAAATTTAATTAGAATTAATACTTACGTAAATTATAATCGCTTTAATATTTTATTTGTTTATCTTCATATTACCTATAAAATATGTGAAAGGAAAAAATAAACTAAGGGTCTAAAAATAGTAATTTTGTTTTAAGTTTGAAAATTTTATATATAGCAGATTCATATGAAACAGATTCTAGTTTGAAATAAGTAAAGATAGTGAGCAATACAATATATGTTGTTTCTTATTTTAAAGTGTATATAAAAATAATGAGTGGCTTATATACAAAAACTGAAGATGCTGAAGATCTAGAATCAGCTATAAGTAATTTAAAAGAAATGTGTCATCAGTTGGTATGGGAATACAACCATGCAACAGTATATAAGAAGCATGCGCGTTGGGATGAAGACTTTGAAAATTTTTTAAATGATTCTTATAGAGAAAGTTCGGACCTCTATGAAGAAGGCGAAAAAATTTGTTGCAGTTATCTTAATAAAGAAATTAATATAATTCGGTTACTTGTAAAGTTCAAGAAAATTAAATTATTACTCGAACTTGAATGCGAAGTTGTTAATTTCCTTGAAGACGACGTGAAAGATTTTTACAACTTTTTAAAATCTCAGCTAAAGGCTGAAAAATTGTTAGAAATCAACAACTTTCAATTGGAGATTAAAGATAACTCGATAGAAAACAAGGTGAGATTAATGTAATATAAAATCAGTCATTAGGTATATTTGGTATTTGTTCTTTTTTATACAGAATGGCCCAGCAAATGATAACCAGTCATGAATCTCGCCTGTTACTACAACAAGCCTACAATCTGTGCTGAAAGAATGAAAAAATCCTGTATGTTGGCATTTATCCCATAAATATAGAAGTCGTTGTCAAGATGGTAGATTATAAATCGCAGAACAGTATAGTATTTAATATGTCAGACTGGAATGCTTTTGTAGAATTTATTAAGAATGTTGTAAACATAAGCAGCAATAATAGTTTAGGGAATAATATTGAATTTGACAAACTAGAAATTAACTATTTCATAATTACAAAATGGATGCAAAATGAAATATTTTTGGATAAAACATCGTTAGAACACATATGTGAAATAAGTGATGTTTTGTTAGATACTTTAAATTATTTAAAATCTCTTCATTTTGAAGAATATTATAGGGACATTAATACTCAAGCCTATTTAATGCCCGGAAAATCTCTTGACAATATACAAAAACTTACATCTAAAGAGAACAAAATTGTTTGTACAATATATAAAGAAATGTTGATTTTTTATCCAAACTTTATAGTAGATGATTTAAAATCAAATATGTATTATGTACCCAGTAATTATAATAAATTTAAACACTTAATAAATGAAAATTGTAAATAAACTGTATGAAGATTTGAAAATATAATACAAAATAAATGTTTTTATGCGTATAATTACAAATCTTATACTTACCTTATTCTTTTTAATCCTTGACCAATATTTAGTTATATCATCTGAAAAAGTAATGAAGTAAGTATAGCGGTTAATTATATGCATATGCAAATAATACAATGATGTTCTTTTTTACGACATATATACATACAAGTATAACATATATACATATAAGTACAATATTATTAACATTAATTTTGATTATATTATTAACATATATTTTTAACAATAACAATAAAAGAAAATATAGCTATTATATGTATACATTAGTGTAAATCATCCTCGTATTTTCTAGTCAACCACGCTTGAAGTGTAAATACATTCCGAAGGGCACAAGATGGCAAGGAATTTCTTCTTGTTGAAAGTGTTTTATGAGAAAAACATGTAATATTTGAAGTATATTTGTTCTCCATTCGTAGTGACGGTGGCATTTCATCATATTCATGAACATTTTCACTCAAATCAATTATAGTACACATATTATTATTATTTTCCAGTAACTTTTCAATGAGTTTTCTTTTCGAATTTCCTTTCAAATATATCCTGCATTCACATGACAATATGTTCTTTATTATATTTTGAGCATAGTAATCTATATATCCATCACTCCACGAAAGTCCGTGATAATTGCGTTCAAGCCAACATATTTGTTTTCGTAATGAAAAACTGACGTCACTCCAAAAACAAGGCGGTCGTACGTATAAGTGTTGTAACTGCGTATCATTTTTTGTTAAGATTGCCACTTCTTTCAAAATAAAGCAATCATTACTGAGTCCATATCCTTGGATATCAATAATAAACTCTTTCATTTTTATAACACTTTCTTAGTGATTAAATAAACAATATTTTTGTTTATAATCAGTACGACGTGATGTGTAGTAGAGTTACTTGTGAACTGACAATTATTTTCTTACAAAACTTGTTTAACAATATTCGTTAATGGGTTATATTCTACGAGACGGTCGTGCAATATTATGCAATATGCAGATGTGTTATTTGGAATTGGATTTTTTGATTCGAATTCCAATCGAATATCTACAGTTGCTGTTTTTATAGATTCGTTTTGTCTTGAACAGTCAATTACAAAAACTGGTGCTGTGTTTTTAAATTCTTGAACTCCAAATAATGGTCAACCGTAACCACTTCGACCGTAATACGATGACTGAAATCTTTTATACATGTCATACATTAAGGCATATTTATTGTTGTCAATATCTAAATTCATATTGTCATAAGGAAAACATTCTGAATATAAATACAGCTTTACATTAGTAATATTACAATGGTCAAACGAGGACGTATCTTTCTCCAATGAGTTTTTTCTATCAGTTTGAAATACTAGTAACAAATAACGTAACTTTTCCATTTGGGCACTTGTTTTTACAGTCCATGTATGCTTCGTAGTATTTGGTAGCATAGGAAACTCATATGTTGACCAACTCCGAAAATTTACGTGAACAGGTTTACCTTTTTCAACTATTTTCAACAAAGATAAACGTTCAGGATTGGCTACGTATACGTACGGTACTCGCCACTGGATTTTATTAAGTTTTACAGATATATTATTTACATTGTCTGCTTGTGTACACAGTAAAGCGTCATTATCAGACTTAGAACGCACCAGTATTAATTCTTGACGTGCATTCAAAATAATTTTGTTAAAATCTTCAGCGAATCCTAGTAACATTTTCAATGGTATACAAACATTGAAATTTTCTTTGTAACTAATTGCATGATTATCATTTTTTGTGTTCCAACCCGCGTTTTCCAAAGACAATACTTCATTTGGTGTGAATGACGTATATCCTTTTACAGTAGATGTTATGCCTAATGTTTTCGTGCGATCAATTTCGATTCCATTCAATTCGTAACGTATTTCTTCAAACAAGTAGACTATTCCATTGTTGATGAACTTAATTTCTGCCTGTGGACCTTGCTGACCAGCTTCAATTTTGCCTTCTATGTAGAGAAAACTGTGTGATGGTAGTGTGTATATATCTTGCTGCTGAATTGGTATACGTATCTCGTCATTATTATTAAAAGTGGTTGTCACATATGGCTGGTGTGTATGCCACTCTATGCGGGTAATAGACTCGTCGAACGTAATATCTTCGTCCTTTGATAACATATCATCAGTGATGTATGTTGTTGCTCTGCTCATGTTTTAACTTATAGCCAAGAGCTCTCAGGATGTTTTGATTGTATGTTGTTAACTTCGGAACGGAAGAATCGGTTCTGATACTTTTTTGAGATGAGCATTTGTATTTATGAAAAATAGATTTTCCTCTTCTTCTTCTTTGTGAAATCACTAAAGGATAACCAACACGTAGTGAATTTTTATTTTGTTTCTTCTGTAATAATATGGTATTAAAGCTGTTTGATGTGTACTCTTACTGTGATGGCTTCTCCACGAAAATTGACCAAATTATTATCTTGGTCGAGTATTTTAAGTGTTATATTATCAATTGTATTTACTCGAAGTGGCAGATAGATTATATTGTTAGGATTTTCTATTATTTTATAACCAGGTGGTACCATTGGTGTAAATTCATGAATTGTATGCATTAATTTCTCATTTATATAAGATCCTGTTGTGATGTTACATTCTATGCGTATATTAGACACTTTAATAATTTGTACAGGTATATCCGATTCATGCCATTTATTTGGTTCGAGAATTCGTTCTGTAAATCCCAAAAGAGATCCAAAACTATTTGGTTTATTAAAATAAATCCATTGACTGCACTTTATTTCACTCTTTAATGTATTATTATTGGCTCTCAGTTAAAAATTAATTTCACTAGGTAATTGTGATTTAACATATTCATTTATGTCTTTAATTTCATAAGATCCTTCTGCAAGATATATGTGTGAATCACCAATATATAATCTACTATTTTTTTCTTCTGTATTTGGTATAGAATTGTATGTTTGAAAAAGCACTAAACCCAATTCGTAATTTGTGTCTTTTTTTAATTCAATTGCCGGAAAAAAATTCGCATTTAATATAGAACTATTACTTTGTAACGTTAATGTTAAAGACATTATTATGTTCACGTTCCAAATAGTATCACTTAAATAATTCTCTTGTGTTACTGTCCACTAGTTTTATTTCATAAGAAATTTTAAACAAAGATGACCACATACTACTGTACTAGGCTCGTGTTCTTGATTGTAATTATAGAAAATTTTGCAATTACCGAGATACCTTATTATTTCTTTTGGAGGTGGTAAGTTGCCTATGCTGTCAAAGTAAATTACATTATAGCCACGTTTTTTGTAAGCTATCCAATGTGTTCCTTTTCCATCTAAATCATCCAAATTAACTATAGCATATTCATTCATTCTTGGATTGTTTGGCAAATCATTACGCATATATACTCGTTGAAAGAATGGTATTTCGTAATGACGAGCATAGTTTTCTAAATCCACATTAGTTAGCGGTACTCTCGGTAATTTTAATTGTTTTTTGGAAACGGGGTTAGATATAATCCGAATCCTTTAGATGTAGGAGCTACTTGTATGCCTTTTCCTATAGCTATAGCTTCTATATTACGGTTATGACGCTTATTTTCCTCTAACTCCTTTCTAGCATTCTTAGCAGAAATTATTGTTTTTGCTACCCCTGCTGCCCCACCAGTAAGAGCTCCCAGTGCAGATAATCCAGCAAAAATAGGTATTAATGGAAGAATACCACCAGTCTTCGGTAATGGGATTATTATTTCTTTATTTATAGTAGGAATAGATGGTTTGTGATTACTAACTTCTCGTTTAGCTGCTTTCAATGCTGTTTTTATAATTCCTTTGGTGAAAAATCATCCATAAGTTTGCTTGATTTTCCTTTCGATTTAATGGCTAACTTTGCTATTTTCTTTATTGTATTAAAAGTTGGTTTTTTATTTGCCCGTTTTTTAATTTTATTTTTTACACCCATCTTCATTCCCATTCCTAGTTTCCGTTTAACTTGCATGGTGTTGGCTATACTCCACGTTGTAGCTTTCTCTCCCAATGAAGAATCTGAGGCTAATACTCTTGACCAGGCTTTATCTTCTAATACTTTATCTGCCTCGTGACGAGCAGTCAAATTTTCTTTATTTCGAGAATATGCTATGTCGTGTTCCTTACACGCTTTGTCTAACTCATTTATTCCGGGGTCGCCCCGTTCTAAACGTTTCTGAAGTTTAGTACCGGGACCACAATACTGGTAACCAGGCACGTGCAGTTCGAATGGAAGACGATTGATTAATGAGTTCACTAAACCACTGCCTGTATGTATATAACGAGATCTGAACATGGCAACGACTTTTTATGTACTAATATTTTAAATAATATTATTGAATATTTATATCAACTGTAAATAATATATAAACTTAAATGCATGTGAAATTCGTCAGTATGAAAAATGAAGTTGATTAAGCAGCCCATGTCAATATCGATTCAAAATTTGGATAATATTACATCCGAATTTAATAAAACACAGTCACCTAGACATAGTTCTTTGTTACCAAATACAATCAGATGTATTATAAGTGGTCCCAGCAACTGTGGCAAATATAACTTAATGTTAAGTTTAATTATGGATCCAAATGGTTTAAAATTTGAAAATATTCACTTGTATACAAAAACTCCGAATCAACCTAAATATCAGTTACTTCAAAATATATTAAAACGCGTTCCAGATGTGCGATATTTTCTGTTCAAGAGTACTGAAAATATTATAGAACCACACAATGCCAAAGCGAATTCTCTTTTCATATTCGATGACGTTATATGTGACAAACAAAAAACTATGAGTGAATATTTTAGTATGGGTCGCCACAATCTAGTTGACTGTTTTTATTTGTGTCAGACCTATACTCACATACCGAAACATTTAATTCGAGACAATGCTAACTTACTAGTACTCTTTAAACAAGATGACATGAATTTAAATCATATTTATAAAGATCACGTTAACACAGATATGAATTTCGCACGATTTAAGGATTTATGTTCACTATGCTGGAATGAAAGCAAGTATGGTTTCTTGGTAATTGATAAAGATAAAGAATTAAATAATGGACGGTATCGTTCAGGTTTTGATTCATACATAAAGGTCGGTAGTACATATTGAACTGTTGAACAAGTATGTCATTGTTATGTTCACAGATAATGAATAAAAAATATAAGCCGAAGAAGAAAGCACTGTCAAGTAATAATATTATTATTGACATTGAAAAAACAGCTGATAATATACGACGTAAATATAGAAGTATTGTAAACCGAGAGAGGAGTAGAAAAGATCTTTATGCAAAACAATATGATCCCATTGTAAAACCACTCACAAACGCACTTGATAAACTATCTATTCCGTTAATAACAGATATACATAAGAAACAAGACGAAAATATCAAACAGGAATCTAAAGAATTAATTGTAGATCAAATAGATTTTGATACATTACTTAAAATGGAAAATGGAAGAAGTGTAATTGAAGAGTATCTTAAAACACATACAGGGCCAATAATACGAAAATATATTAAACAATTATTATTTCGTGTTGGACAAAATAAGATTATAGATAAACAGTATGGTGTAAGACGCATGGGGAATGACTTTAAAATTGGAGATTCACACTTGTTTATGACAAGTGATGACAATATTATTATAAACAATAAACAGTATAAAGTAACACGAGGTCTGGCTCAGTTACTCTTTCTTAATTCTCCTAATAAAACAGAGTATACAGAGGAAGATTTACAAAACTATAAAGCTATTCTTGTCGATACAAACGCCCATAAGATAAATTACTTACCATTGGAATCGACTAAAAAGAATAATTCGTATACATACAAAAATATTATAAAATATATTGAATCTCAGCCAGTGACTGGAAAGGGTGGTACAAATTTAATACAAGTTTCTAAAAAACCAATTGATTTCAAATATTGGAACGATCCTAATGAATTAGTTCAACGACTTTATTTACTACATTCGATCGGCCATAGTGGACTTGATTCGGAAATAGCATCGATAGAAGAAGAGTTAAGAGAAGAGGACATCATTGTATAAAGTCAGTTTCATAATGTCAATCGACAAATTCGGACGATACTTGGATCCATTTTATATTACTTCGGGTGGTAAACATTCCTCTCCTTCGTCATGTAAAACTCAACTTCAATTTTCATTAACAAGCGAGGGTGATATAAATTTCAACAATAAACGATTAACTAATATCGGATTTCCACGCAATCTTCACGACGCTGCATCAAAAAAATATGTAGACTAGAGTGTCACTTCTTTTACAAAGAGTATACAAAACGATTTACAAATTGTACTAGACAGTGTAGCATTGCTTGTTAATAAACTAAATCAAGATACACAAAATATACAACATAATATTAGTCTCATTGAACAGACTCAAAATATTACACTTAAAGAAGAAATATCACGTATTCATGACTCAGTCAATGATTTAAACAAAGATTTACAAAGTGTAAAGAGTGTGGCTACAGACGTAGCAATTCTCAAGCAACAAATAAGTTATTTTATTCAACCCGAGGAAAAATAATAATGAGTAATATTAAGCGTTTACAAACATATGAACTGCATAAACCAGCTCGTCGGAATTTTATAAGACGCAAAGTTATATTGCAAGGTTTCGATGACTTATGTGCCAGTGACAATAATAATGTCAAGTTTATACTTACTGTTATTGACACATACTCAAAGTTTGCATGGGCAATTCCAGTCGCCACAAAACCGGCAAAAAATGTAACGGCAGCTATGAAAATAATTCTTTCAAGTGGACGAGTACCAAGAAACCTACAAACAGATGACGGCAAAGAGTTTTTTAACAAAGATTTTAAGAAACTAATGGAAGATTATTACATAAATCACTATTCTACGTTTTCGCATTTAAAAGCTAGCATAGTTGAACGCTGGAACCGGACTCTTAAAACCAAAATGTGGGTAGAACTCAATTATAGGGGCTCCTATAAGTGGATAGATATTCTCAATATAACTCTAAACATCGTACAATACAAATGAAACCGGCAGAAGTTAAACAAGATACATACATTCACGCCTATCGTAATAAAAGACATCATTTGTTGAAACCGTCGTTATTTCAAGTGGGTGATCATGTCAGAATTAGTAAGCATAAACACGTGTTTGAAAAAGGATATACTCCAAATTGGACGACAGAAGTGTTTAGAATAGCTGAAGTAAAACATACAATACCTGTCACATTTATATTAGAAGACTTGGAAGGGAATCACATTAAAGGTGGATTTTATCAAGAAGAATTACAGAAGACAAAATATCCTGATACTGATTAGTTGAAAAAGTTTTACAAAGAAGAGGAAATAAATATTTTGTTAAGTGGTTAGGATTCGACAGTACATATAATTCATGGATTTAAAAAGATAGTTTAGTGTAATTATTGTATAATATGTAATGTACTGTAACAAAAATTATAAATAAATGTTATAAATTATATAATTATGGTTGTTTTATTCCTAGCTCCTTAAAGTTGCAATTTGTTTATTTAATAATTCCTACACTCAACCCATGAGTTGATCTCAGCGTTTGTATTTATTTTCTTAAGACATTCATTGGTAGCAAGAGCGTATCTTTATATTTTCTATATGGACAATGAATAAAATTATTTTTTCTTTAAACTATAAGATTATATATTAAGTAATATGCTAGTATGCACGATGCACGTTAACATAATTTCAGAATACTCATATTTACGTAAAATACACTCTAAATCACAGCAACAAATTCTCCTACAGGCGCGGCGCCCATGACAAAGAATAAGTATGATTATTTATATTTTATCTAGGAACAATGAATGTGTAGTAGTAATGGCTTACTTGGTTAGCGCGCTCCGACTCGCTAAGCAAAGTCTGAGATCTGGGGTTCAAATCCCAGTGACGACAAACCTATATTTTTTTTTATTTAATTAAATAACATGATATTTTCTTACAACTATATGTCTTTCTATTACTAATATACTAGTATGCTGCACACCAACATGCACGTTGCACATTACCATAATATCAAAACACACATATTTATACGTAAATACATTCTAAACCCACAAACACATCCACGCTGCGCCACCTATGTCAAGTCGCGCATGCTCAATTAACACTATACTCCAATTCGCTAAATTCAATCAGCTCATGCCAAAATTACAAACGCGATTCGTTCAAACTCTGGCAACCCATCTCTCTCGATTTTCCTTCTACTCTTGCAGCTCTCTCGGACACCCAGAATGTCCATTTAGCTAGGATTACACGTCTTTGTCTTATACATTGAAAAGTCTCGCTCTGGAGCCTCCTATATTACTTAGCAATTTTCTTCTTGCAATGTTTTCTTTTAGCTAAAATATGATGAAGAATTATAAAATTCGGGCGCGGAAGCAAATATTTATATGATTTTTTACAAAAATAAAGTCAGATTTTACCTATTCTTGAAATGGATATTTTTGTTAAAGCATTCGTATTCATGCTTTAGTATCTATACTATGGATGGTTTTAAGCAATGGACATGCAAAAGTGACGAATATGTGGTACCAATCAGATAATAAACGTTCAATTTTCGGGTGTCATTTTAATAAATACGTTGTATATTGTAAGCTAAATGCGCTGGATTCTAGAATACCTACCACATTTGAAATAGCAATTTTCTTGTTGCAATGTGTTCTTTTAAATAAAATGTTATAAATAATTATAAAATTCGGGCGCGGAGGCAAATATTTATATGATTTTTACAAAAATAAAGTCAGATTTTACCTATTCTTGAAATGGATATTTTTGTTAAAGCATTCGTATTCATGCTTTAGTATCTATACTATGGATGGTTTTAAGCAATGGACATGCAAAAGTGACGAATATGTGGTACCAATCAGATAATAAACGTTCAATTTTCGGGTGTCATTTTAATAAATACGTTGTATATTGTAAGCTAAATGCGCTGGATTCTAGAATACCTACCACATTTGAAATAGCAATTTTCTTGTTGCAATGTGTTCTTTTAAATAAAATGTTATAAATAATTATAAAATTCGGGCGCGGAGGCAAATATTTATATGATTTTTTACAAAAATAAAGTCAGATTTTTACCTATTCTTGAAATGGGTATTTTTGTTAAAACATTCATATTCATGCTTTAGGATCTATACTATGGATGGTTTTAAGCATTGGACATGTAAAAGTGATCGACACGTGGTACCAATCAGATAATAAACAGTCAATTTTCGAGTGTCATTTTAATGAATACGTTGTATATTGTAATCTACATGGGCGGGATTCTAGAATACCTACCATACTTGAAATAGCAATTTTCTTATTGCAATGTTTCCTTTTAGCTAAAGTATGATGAATAATTATAAAATTCGGGCGCAGAAGCAAATATTTATATGATTTTTTACAAAAATATAGTCAGATTTGACCTATACTTGAAATGGATATTTTTGTTAAAACATTCATATTCATGCTTTAAGGTATATACTATGGATGGTTTTAAGCATTGGACATACAAAAATGATCGACACGTGGTACCAATCAGATAATAAACATTTAATTTTCGGGTGTCATTTTAATGAATACGTTGTATATTGAAATCTACATAGGCGGGATTCTAGAATACCTACCACACTTGAAATAGCAATTTTCTTATTGCAATGTTCCTTTTAGCTAAAATGTGATGAATAATTATAAAATTCGGGCGCGAAAACAAATATTTATATGATTTTTTACAAAAATAAAGTCAGAATTTACCTATTCTTAATGAATACGTTGTATAATGTGAGATACATGGGCTGGATTCTTCAATACCTACCTCACTTGAAATAGCAATTTTCTTGTTGCAAAGTTATCTTTTAGCTAAAATATTACGAAGAATTATAAAATTCGGACACGGAAGCAAATATTTATATAATTTTTTACAAAAAGAAAGTCAGATTTTACCTTTTTTTGATGAATACGTTGTATATTGTAAGCTACATGGGCTGGATTCTAAAATACCTACCACACTTGCAATAGCTATTTTCTCTTTGCAATGTTTTCTTTTAGCTAAAATATGATGAAAAATTATAAAATACGGGCGCGGCAGCAAATATTTATGTTTTTTACAAAAATAAAGTCAGATTTTACGTTTTCTTGAAGAATACGTTGTACATTAAAAGCTACATGGGCTGGATTCTAGAATACCTACTACACTTGAAATAGCAATATTCTTGTTGCAATGTTTTCTTTTAGCTAAAATAAGATGAAGAATTATAAATTTCGGGCGCGGAAGCAAATATTTATATGATTTTTTACAAAAATAAAGTCAGATTTTACCTATTCTTGATGAATACGTTGTATATCGGGCGCGAAAGCAAATATTTATATGATTTTTTACACAAATAAAGTAAGATTTTACTTTTTCTTGATGAATACGTTGTATATTGTAAGCTACATGGGCCGGAATCTAGAATACCTAACATACTTGAAATAGCAATTTTCTTGTTGCAATGTTTTCCTTTAGCTAAAATGTGATGAAAAATTATAAAATTAAGGCGCAGAAGCAAATATTTATATGAATTTTTACAAAAGTAATCAAATTTTACATATTCTTGAAATGGATATTTTTGTTAAAACATTCATTTTCATGCTTTAGAATCTATACTATGGATAATTTTAGCATTGGTCATGCAAAAGTGACCATACTGTGGTACCAATCAGATTATAAACATTCAATTTTCGGGTGTCATTTTAATGAATACGTTGTATATTGTAAGCTACATGGGCTGGATTCTGGAATACCTACCACACTAGAAATAGCAATTTTCTTGTTGCAATGTTTTCTTTTAGCTAAAATATGAAGAAGATTAATTAAATTCGGGTGCGGAAGCAAATATTTATATTATTTTTTTTACAAAAATTAAGTCAGATTTTACCCATTCTTGATGAATACGTTGTATATTGTAAGCTACATGGGCTGGAATCTAGAATACCTGCCACAATAAAAAGAGCAATTTTCTTGTTGTATTGTTTTCTTTTAGCTAAAATATGATGAAGATTAATAAAATTCAGGCGCGGAAGCAAATATTTATATGATTTTTTTACAAAAATTAAGTCAGATATTACCTATTCTTGATGAATACGTTGTATATTGTATGCTACATGTGCTAGATTCTAGAATAACTACCACACTAGAAATAGCAATTTTCTTGTTGCAATGATATATTTTAGCTAAAATATGATTAAGAATTATAAAAAACGTGTGCGGAAGCAAATATTTATATGATTTTTTAGAAAAATAAAGTCAGATTTGACCTATTCTTGAAATGGATATTTTTGCTATAACATTCATATTCATGCTTTAGGATCTATACTATGGATAATTTTAGCATTGGACATGCAAAAGTGACCATAACGTTGTACCAATCAGATATTAATTATTCAATTTTCGGGTATCATTTTACTGAATACGTTGTATATTGTAAGCTACATGGGCTGGATCCTAGAATACCTACCACACTTGAAATATCAATTTTCTTGTTGCAATGTTATCTTATAGCTAAAATATGATAAAGAATTATAAATTTCGGGGAAGCAAATATTTATATGATTTTTTACAAAAATAAAGTCAGATTTTACCTATTCTTGATGAATACGTTGTATATTGTAAGCCACATGGGCTGGATTCTGGAATACCTACCACACTTGAAATAGCAATTTTCTTGTTGCAATGTTTTCTTTTAGCTAAAATATGATAAAAAAATTTAAAATTCGGGCGCGGAAGCAAATATTTATATGATTTTTTACAAAAATAAAGCCAAGTTTTACCTTTTCTTGATGAATACGTTGTATATTGTAAGCTACATGGGCTGGATTCTAGATTACCTACCACACTTGAAATAGCAATTTTCTTGTTGCAATGTTTTTTTTTTAGCTAAAATATGATGAAGAATTAAAAAATTCTAGCGCGGAATCAAATATTTATATGATTTTTAAGAAAAATAAAGTCAGATTTTACCTTTTCTTGATGAATACGTTTTATATTGTAAGCTACCTGGGCTGGATTCTAGAATATGTATAACACTTGAAATAGCAATTTTGTTGTTGCAATGTTTTCTATTAGCTAAAATATGACTTAAGAATTATAAAATTCGGGCGCGGAAGCAAAATATTTATATGATTTTTTACAAAAATAAAGTCACATTTTACCTATTCTTGAAATGTATATTTTTGTTAAAACATTTATATACATACTTTAGGATCTATACTATGGATAA
The DNA here is from genome assembly GCA_035578165.1 of Stenolophus ochropezus. Lineage (NCBI taxonomy): Eukaryota > Metazoa > Arthropoda > Insecta > Coleoptera > Carabidae > Stenolophus > Stenolophus ochropezus. Next base: position 227,434 of record JAQOWZ010000160.1, read on the forward strand.
TTTTAGCATTGGACATGCAAAAGTGACCTTGGTACAAATCAGATAATAAACATTCAATTTTCGGGTGTCATTTTAATGAATACGTTGTATATTGTAAGGTACATGGGCTGGATTCTAGATACCTACCATACTTGAAATAGCAATTTTCTTGTTGCAATGTTTTATTTTAGCTAAAATATAATGAAGAATTATAAAATTCGGGCGCGGAAGCAAATGTTTTTATGATTTTTTACAAAAATAATGTCAGATTTTTCCTATTCTTGATGAATACGTTGTATATTGTAAGCTACATGGGCTGGATTCTATAATAGCTACCACAGTTGAAATAGCAATTTTCTTGTTGCAATGTTTTCTTTTAGCTAAAATATGATGAAGAATTATAAAATTCGAGCGCGGAAGCAAATATTTATATGATTTTTTACAAAAATAAAGTCAGATTTTACCTATTCTTGATTAATACGTTGTATATTGCACGCTACATGGGCTGGGTTCTAGGATACCTACCACACTTAAAATAGCAATTTTCTTGTTGCAATGTTTTCTTTTAGCTAAAATATGAGGAAGAATTACAAAATTCGGGCGCGGAAGCAAATATTTATATGATTTTTTACAAAAATAATGTCAGATTTTACCTATTCTTGATGAATACGTTGTATATTGTAAGCTACATGGGCTGGATTCTATAATAGCTACCACAGTTGAAATAGCAATTTTCTTGTTGCAATGTTTTCTTTTAGCTAAAATATGATGAAGAATTATAAAATTCGGTCGCGAAAGCAAGTATTTATATGATTTTACCTACTCTTGAAATGGATATTTTTGTTAAAACATTCATATTCATTCTTAAGGATCTATACTATGGATGGTTTTAAGCATTGGACATGCAAAAGTGACCAAAACGTAGTACCAATCAGATAATAAACATACAATTTTCTTGTGTCATTTTAATGAATACGTTGTATATTGTAAGCTAAATGGGCTGGATTCTAGAATGCCTACCTCGCTTGAAATAGCAATTTTCTTGTTGCAATGTTTTCTTTTAGATGAAATATGTTGAAGAATTATAAAATTCTGGCGCAAAAGCAAATATTTATATTATTTTTTACAAAAATAAAGTCAGATTTTAACTATTCTTGGAATTTAAACTTTTGTTAAAATATTCATATTCATGTTTTAGGATCTATACTATGGATGGTTTTAAGCATTAGACATGCAAAAGTGACCAAAACGTAGTACCAATCAGATAATAAACATTCAATTTTCTTGTGTCATTTTAATGAATACGTTGTATATTGTAAGCTAGATGGGCTGGATTCTAGAATACCTACCACATTCGAAATAGCAATTTTGTTGTTGCAATGTTTTCTTTTAGCTAAAATATATTATGAAAAATTATAAAATTCGGATGCGGATGCAAATATATATATGATTTTTTACAAAAATAAATTCAGATTTTACCTTTTTTTTAAATGGATATTTTTGTTATAACATTCATATTCATGCTTTAGATTCTATACTATGGATATTTTTAGCATTGGACATGCAAAAGTGACCAAAGCGAGGTACCAATCATATAATAAACATTCAATTTTGGGTGTCATTTTAATGAATACGTTATACATTTTAATCTACATGGGCTGGATTTGAGAATACCTACCACACTTGAAATAGCAATTTTCTTGTTGCAATGTTTTTTTTTGCTAAAATATGATGAAAAATTTTAAAATTCGGGCGTGGAAGCAAATGTTTATATAATTTTTTACAAAAGTAAAGTCAGATTTTACATACTCCTGATGAATACGTTATATATTGTAAACTTCATTGGCTGGATTCTAGAATACCTACCACACTTGAAATAGCAATTTTCTTGTTGCAATGTTTTTTTTTGCTAAAATATGATGAAAAATTTTAAAATTCGGGCGTGGAAGCAAATGTTTATATAATTTTTTACAAAAGTAAAGTCAGATTTTACATACTCCTGATGAATACGTTATATATTGTAAACTTCATTGGCTGGATTCTAGAATACCTACCACACTTGAAATAGCAATTTTCTTGTTGCAATGTTTTCTTTTAGCTAAAATATGATGAAGAATTGTAAAATTCGGGCGCGGAAGCAAATATTTAAATGATTATATATTTTTTTACAAAAATAAAGTCAGATTTTACCTATTCTTGATGAATAAGTTGTATATTGTAAGCTACATGGGCTGGATTCTATAATACCTACCACACTTCAAATAGAAATTTTCTTGTTGTAATGTTTTCTTTTAGCTAAAATATGACGATTAATTATAAAATTCGGGCGCGGAAGTAAATATTTATATGATTTTTTACAAAAATAAAGTCAGATTTTACCTATTCTTGATGAATACGTTGTATAATGTAAGCTACATGGGCTGGATTCTAGAATACCTACCACACTTGAAATAGCAATTTTCTTGTTGCAATGTGTTCTTTTAGCTAAAATATGATGAAGAATTATAAACTTTGGGCGCAAAAGCAAATGTTTATATGAATATTTTCATAAATAAATTCAGATTCTACCTGTTCTTGAAATGGATATTTTTGTTAAAACATTCATATTCATGCTTTAGGATCTATACTATAGATGGTTTCAAGCATTGGACATGCAAAAGTGACCAACACGTGGTTCCAATCAGATAATAAACATTCAATGTTCGGCTGTCATTTTAATGAATACGTTGTATATTATAAGCTACATGGGCTGGATTCTATAAGAAACTACCACACTTGAAATAGGAATTATCTTGTTGCAATGTTTTCTTTTAGCTAAAATATGATAAAGAATTACAAAATTCAAACGCGGAAACAAATAGTTATATGATATTTTACAAAAATAAAATCAGATTTTACCTATTCTTGATGAATACGTCGTATATTGTAAGCTACATGGGCTGGATTTTACAATACCTACCACACTTGAAGTAGCAATTTTCTTGTTGCAATGTGTTCTTTTAACTAAAATATGATGAAGAATTATAAAATTCGGGCGCGGAAGCAAATATTTATATGATTTTTTACAAAAATAAAGTCAGATTTTACCTATTCTTGAAATGGATATTTTTGTTAAAACATTCAAATTCATGCTTTAGGATCTATACTATGGATGGTTTTAAACATTGGACATGCAAAAGTGAACAAAACGTGGTACCAATCAGATAATAAACATTCAATTTTCGGCTGTCATTTTAATGAATACGTTGTATATTATAAGATACATGGGCTGGATTCTAGAAGAACCTACCACACTTGAAATAGCAATTTTTTTATTGCAATGTTTTCTTTTAGCTTACTTATGATGAAGAATTATAAAATTTATATGCTTTAGGATCTATAATATAGATGGTTTTAAGCATTGGACATGCAAAAGTGACCAAAACGTGGTACCAATCAGATAATAAACATTCGGTTATCGGGTGTCATTATAATGAATACGTTGTATATTGTAAGCTACATGGGCTGGATTCTAGAATACCTACCACACTTGAAATACCAGTTTTTTTATTGCAATGTTTTCTTTTGGCTAAAATATGATATAGAATTATAAAATTGGGGCGCGGAAACAAATATTTATATAATTTTTTACAAAAATAATGTCAGATTTTACTTATTCTTGAAATGGATATTTTTGTTAAAACATGCATATTCATGCTTAAGGATCTATACTATGGATGGTTTTAAGCATTGGACATGCAAAATTGACCAAAACCTGGTACCAATCAGATAATAAACATTCAATTTTCGGGTGTCATTTTAATGAATGCGTTGTATATTGTAAGCTACATGGGCTGGATTCTAAAATACCTACCACACTTGAAATAGCAATTTACTTGTTGCAATGTTTTCTTTTAGCAAAAATATGATGAAGAAGCATAAATTTCGGGCGCGGAAGCAAATATTTATATGAATTTTCACAAAAATAAACTCAGATTTTACCTATTCTTGATAAATACGTTGTATATTGTAAACTACATGGGCTGGATTCTAGAATACCTCCCACACTTGAAATAGAAATTTTCTTGTACCAATGTTTTCTTTTAGCTAAAATATGATGAAGAATTATAAAATTCGGGCGCGGAAGCAAATATTTATGTGATTTTTGCAAAAAAAAGTCAGATTTTACCTATTCTTGATGAATACGTTGTATATTGTAAGCTACATAGGCTGGATTCTAGAATACCTACCACACTTGAAATAGGATTTTTCTTGTTGCAATGTTTTCTTTTAGCTAAAAATGTTGAAAAATTCTAAAATTCGGGCGCGGAAGCCAATATTTATATTTTTTTACAAAAATAAAGGCAGATTTTACCTATTCTTGAAATGGATATTTTTGTTAAAACATTCATATTCATGCTTTAGGATCAATACTACGGATGGTTTTTTGCATTGGACATGCAAAAATGAGCAAAACGTGGTACCAATCACATGATAAACATTTAATTTTCGCGTGTCATTTTAATGAATAAGTTGTATATTGTAAGTTACATGGGCTGGATTCTAGAATATCTACCACACTTGAAATAGGATTTTTCTTGTCGCAATGTTTTCTTTTAGCTAAAATATGATGAAGAATTGTGAAATTCAGGCGCGGAAGCAAAAATTTATATGATTTTTTACAAAATTAATGTCAGATTTTACCTTTTCTTGATGAATACCTTGTATATTGTAAACTACATGGGCTGGATTCTACAATACCTACCACACTTGAAATAGCAATTTTCTTGTTGCAATGTTTTCTTTTAGCTAAAATATGATGAAGAATTAAAAAATTTGGGCGCGAAAGCAAATATTTATATGATTTTTTTTAAAAATAAAGTCAGATTCTACCTATTCTTGAAATGAATATTTTTGTTAAAACATTCATATTCATGCTTTAGGATCTATACTATGGATGGTTTTAAGCATTGGACATGCAAAAGTGACCAACACGTTGTTCCAATCAGAAAATAAACATTCAATTTTCGGCTGTCGTTTTAATGAATACGTTGTATATTATAAGCTACATGGGCTGGATTCTAGAAGAACCTACCACACTTGAAATAGCAATTTTCTTATTGCAATGTTTTGTTTCAGCTTAATTATGATGAAGAATTATAAAATTCTGGCGCGGATGCAAATATTTTTATGATTTTTAAAAAAATAACGTCAGATTTTACATATTCTTCAAATGGATATTGTTTTTAAAACATTCATATTCATGCTTTAGGATCTATTATATAGATGGTTTTAAGCATTGGACATGCAAAAGTGACCTAAACATGGTACCAATCAGATAATAAACATTCGGTTATCGGGTGTCATTATAATGAAAACGTTGTATATTGTAAGTTACATGGGCGGGATTCTAGAATACCTACCAAACTTGAAATAGCAATTTTCTTGTTGCAATGTTTTTATTTACCATAAATATGATGAAGAATTATAAAATTCGGGCGCGGAAGCAAATATTTATATGATTTTTTACAAAAATAAAGGCAGATTTTACCTATTCTTGATGAATACGTTGTATATTGTAAGCTACATAGACTGGATTCTAGAATACCTACCACACTTGAAATAGCAATTTTCTTGTTGCAATGGTTTCTATTAGCTAAAATATGATGAGGAATTATAATATTAGGGCGCGGAAGCAAATATTTATATGATTTTTTACAAAAATAAAGTCAGATTTTACCTATTCTTGAAGAATACGTTGTATATTGTAAGCTACATAGGCTAGATTCTAGAATACCTACAACACTTAAAATAGGAATTTTCTTGTTGCAATGTTTTCTTTTAGCTAAAGTATGATAAAAAATTATAAAATTTGGGCGCGGAAGCAAATATTTATATGGTTTCTTACAAAAATAATGTCAGATTTTACCTTTTCTTGATGAATACGTTGTATATTGTAAGCTACATGGGCTGGATTCTAGAATACCTAGCACAGCTGAAATAGCAATTATCTTGTTGCAATGTTTTCTATTAGCTAAAATATGACGAAGAATTATAATATTAGGGCGCGGAAGCAAATATTTATATGATTTTTTACAAAAATAGAGTCATATTTTCATATTTTTGATGAATACGTTGTATATTGTAAGCTACATGGGCTGGATTCTAGAATACCTACCACACTTGAAATAGCAAATTTCTTGTTGCAATGTTTTCTTTTAGCTAAAATATGATAAAGAATTATTAAATTCGGGCGCGAAAGAAAATATTTATATGATTTTTTACAAAAATAAAGTCAGATTTTACCTATTCTTGATGAATATGTTGTATATTGTAAGCTACATGAGCTTTATTCTAGAATACCTACCACACTTGAAATAGCAATTTTCTTGTTGCAATGTTTTCTTTTACCTAAAATATGATGAAGATTTATAAAATTCGGGCGCGTAAGCGAATATTTATATGATTTTTTACAAAAATAAAATCAGATTTTTCCTTTTCTTGATGAAAACGTTGTATATTTTAAGCTACATAGGCTGGATTCTAGATTACCTACCACACTTGAAATAGCAATTATCTTGTTTTAATGTTTTCTTTTGGCTTCAATATGATGAAGAATTATAAAATTCAGGCGCGGAAGCAAATATTTATATGATTTTTTACATAAATAAAGTCAGATTTTACCTATTCTTAATATGGATATTTTTGTTAAAACATTCATATTCATGCTTTAGGATCTATACTAAGGATAATTTTAGCATTGGGCATGCAAAAGTGACCATAACGTTGTACCAATCAGAAAATAATAATTCAATATTCAAGTGTCATTTTAATGAATTTGTTATATATTGTAAGCTACATGGGCTGGATTCTAGAATACCTACCACACTTGAAAAAGCAATTTTCTTGTTGCAATATTTTTATTTAGCTAAAATATGATGAAGAATTATAAAATTCGGGCGCGGAAGCAAATATTTATATGATTTTTTACAAAAATAAAGTCAGATTTTACCTATTCTTGATGAATACTTTGTATATTGTAAGCTACATAGGCTGGATTCTAGAATACCTACAAGACTTGAAATAGGAATTTTCTTGTTGCAATGTTTTCTTTTAGCTAAAATATAATAAAAAATGATAAAATTTGGGCCCAGAAGCAAATATTTATATGGTTTCTTACAAAATTAATGCCAGATTTTACCTTTTCTTGATGATTACGTTGTATATTGTAAGCTACATGGGCTGGATTCTAGAATACCTACCACACTTAAAATAGCAATTTTCTTGTTGCAATGTTTTCTATTAGCTAAAATATGACGAAGAATTATAATATTAGGGCGCGGAAGCAAATATTTATATGATTTATTACAAATATAAAGTCAGATTTTACATATTTTTGATGAATAGGTTGTATATTGTAAGCTACATGGGCTGGATTCTAGAATACCTACCACACTTGAAATAGCAATTTTCTTGTTGCAATGTTTTCTTTTAGCTAAAATATGATGAAGAATTATGAATTTCGGGCGCGGAAGAAAATATTTATATGATTTTTTACAAAAATAAAGTCAGATTTTACCTATTCTTGATGAATACGTTGTATATTGTAAGCTACATGAGCTTTATACTAGAATACCTACCACACTTGAAATAGCAATTTTCTTGTTGCAATGTTTTCTTTTAGCTAAAATATGATGAAAATTTATAAAATTCGGGCGCGGAAGCAAATATTTTTATGATTTTTTATAAAAATAAAGTCAGATTTTACCTATTCTTGATAAATACGTTGTATATTGTAAGCTACATGGGCTGGATTCTAGAATACCTACCACACTGAAAATAGCAATTTTCTTGTTGCAATGTCTTCTTTTAGCTAAACTATGATGAAAATTTATAAAATTCGGGCGCGTAAGCGAATATTTATACCATTTTTTACAAAAATAAAGTTAGATTTTTCCTTTACTTGATGAATACGTTGTATATTGTAAGCTACATGGGCTGGATTCTACAATACCTACCACACTTGAAATAGCAATTTTCTTGTTGCAATGTTTTCTATTAGCTAAAATATGATGAAGAATTATAATATTAGGGCGTAGAAGCAAATATTTATATGATTTTTTACAAAAATAAAGTCAGATTTTACCTATTCTTGAAATGGATATTTTTGTTAAAACATTCATATTCATGCTTTAGGATCTATATTAAGGATAATTTTAGCATTGGACATGCAAAAGTGACCATAACGTTGTACCAATCAGAAAATAATAATTCAATATTCAAGTGTCATTTTAATGAATTTGTTA